>JAAAKQ030074230.1:12548-26013 GCA_010016005.3 Zanna intricata | reverse complement strand
AAATACAAAATAACCATAATCTTACTTATAAGACTTGCCAGAAAAACAATGGTGAAATATGATTTTATATGATTCCATTGATATTTTTAATAAATTTTAAACCTACTTAAAAGGTATTCTTATAAATCTATTTAAGATGAAATTAATTTATTTTCTTTTCAAAACTCAATATGACTTTTTATATTATAATAGTAAAAAAATACTGGTAAAAATTTTCTGTAATTTTGTTTTTATGTAGAAGCAATATATAGTGAAAGACTGTTGACATCCTCCAAATTTAATTTCACACAGATTATATTTCTTAATAATAGTCTTAAACATTTGCTTTTTTCATATATTTACCTTTTTTTAAGTATTAATATGAACTTGAGAACTATTTTTACTAATATTTCTGATTCATCTGATCAATATTTTCCCCTAACTATCATTGATTCTTCCAGGCAAATACTGTGTTACTTTCTTACCAGCTGATTAACAAACCTATCCAATCCTGACATTAGTTACATAATTTAAATTATGCACTGATTTGAATAAAACATTTATTTACTTAAATGAGTTGACTATTTTTATTTATCTTTTTTTTTATCTCAGATCAATTAGAGAACACTTTAAAAATACTAGCTGTACAATTAGCATCTTGTCAAAACTAAAAAGTATTAAAAGTACCAGTAGCCACATCCTTTACTGCCTAATTTTTTTTTTGATTTTTATTTATTTTTTTTTTTTTTGCTAAATTATAGAGGTAAAATTATAAGTACTACCATAAACAATGGTTGACAAGGTTTATAAAATATGATTCTGAATCCTCAGCTTAAGATGTCTATTTCTACTACTACCTACTTCATATGAATTAATAATGTGAACCTTTAATTTAGACAATTTGTTAATGACAATCTGCAACGATAACATTACAAAGAATGACAGGTAGATTTTAGGCCGTTGTCTTAGAGGTTGTGTAATAAATTTCATATCATCTGCTTCAGACTGTATTATTTCTGTTTTTTCTAAACATTTCTTACTCCAATTAAAAATAAGGAATGGAGATTTAAAGTGTGCAATAACTTCTTTGTATATACATAGGAATTATTATATATATCATTGTACTGTGCAGGAATAATCAGAGCAGATAGGACTGGCCAACAAAAATTAATACAAGTTAAGTACCATGGGCTGCAAATTTAGATGGCTCAACATCGCAACCGTACAGTCCTTTCAAAGAGCAAAAATTTTGGTGCTAGGGATAACTTTTTTTAGATTTCCCATGTCTTCTTATAGCAACAATGAGTTTTTGTTTTAAACAACTTTAAATTAAAGTCATGTTCACTGATGCTGGAATTATGCATTTGCAAATAATTAACAGTTGAAGAAAAATAAAAATTGCATAGAGTAATAAATCTAGAACCCATGTATTTTTACAAAGTGATTCCAGAATTTTCCAGATAAACTTTTTTATCTTTTTTTACTTTCAACTATAGTAAAATGTAAACGATGCTCTTATCTTTACAAGGTACCAATCACAATTAACATAAAAATTTATACTATTTTGAAAATTGGTTTCCCCTCCTTTTATTTTTTAAACCCAAAACAAAATAATAATTTGTTCATCTATAATTATTAATGTTAAAATCTGAGCTAATTTTACCATACATATATATTTTTTTAAAAATAATACAGCAATTTTTAACTTTTTATTCTAGGGCATCACAAGTTACTAAAAAAAAAAAGTCTTGGTGTAATAAAAAATCCCTTTCAGCCTGCCAGAAGGTGGAGGTAGATTTCAATACTGCTAAGTAGGGGATAAAAAATATTTTCACCTTAAAGTTAAGAAAAACTCCAATTTACTCAATACGACAATGGTTGCGTATGAAAAATGTTTCACATATTTAGCATACAAGAGCCCCACTTCTTATAATTCCAGCAACATTTTGGTCATCGCTTGCCGTAAGGGTTGGTCATATCAAAAATTGTTACAAAGAAATGTTTTAGATAATATTTAGAGAACTAATGACTACTTTAAACTGATTCAATGTGCCTATTAAAGGAGGTATAATTTTTTTGGTCTTTGAATTCCCATTTTTCCACCCCCTGGACCAATGGTTAGTAAAATCAAAAAACTTTACTTAAATAAGTTAAAGGCCTTATCCAAAGAATAGTAGGAACTTTAAACAAATCTGATATTTTATTTGATAAGAAAGTTATAGTGGTATTTTGTTTTTTTCCAAAAAGCCCCTCATTTCCATCATCAACATCTGATTTTACCCATTAACTAGCTCAAACGAGATTTTGGGTCATTATATTTAATGTATCAATTTAAAAATGAATGGCTCAAAATTACAGTAGTTATTGTATCTACAAGAAAGTGAAATATATATATAAATGTACATATAAACTTCTGAACTGACGGTGGTTTTGGGGTCTAGGGGATGTGAAATGTGAAAATATATGTAAATCTTCCAGAAGTCGAATCAAATTACCCATTACAATAGGCAGGTTTCTTATGAAATCTACCTAAAACACAATATGATTTTAACACTTCCAGCTCAGAGATAAATAATTTTAATCCAGTTCAAAGATAAATAATTTTAAGTAGATATCTTAAAAATATATGAATTATTGATGCAACAATAATTTGTTTTACTCTAATCATGGTTATTATCTGTGATAGACACTTCTGAACAAAGAAACTCTCTCTTTATCTGTTTAGCCTCTGGAACTATCATAAGGTATTACTTCAGAGGATGAATGAGGATGATGTGTATGAATGTGAATGAAGTGTAGTCTTGTAGAATCTTAGGTCGACTACTCCTGAGAAGTGTCGTTAATTGAAACCCAACCACCAAAGTACACCAGTATCCACAATCTAGTATTCAAATCCGTTAAAAATTTTTATCTTTACTAGGATTTGAACCTTAGAACTCTCAACTTCAAAATCAGCCGATTTGCGATGTTGCGTTAACCACTAGACCAACCCAGTGGGTTCTGAACAAAGAAACTGATTATATTTAGCGTAATTCTTGGTCCAGTATCCAATATTGATATATATAAAATAAATAAAACATGTAAAATATATATATATTTATATGTAAAATAATGTAAAGATAAAGCACTTTTAAGAACTAAATATTAGCTTCACTGATGCCAGTGTAAACCAGTCTTTGAGCTGATAAATACAAAGATTTAAAATTAATATCTTAACCATTTTTCTTAACATCTTTGTGTTTAAAAAAACCTTATTTATTTGTTTGATATTTATTTAATTTGATAGTTTCATATCTTTTTACTTTTCAAGCCTGGAAATTTTAAATAAATAAAAAAATTAATTAATTCTTTTCCTTTAATTTATTTATTTTTGGTTTTATGTACAAGAAGTTCTAAGTTATTAAAACTGCTATAAAATTGCTCTAAGCAATTAAATAAAACATACCTACCTTGGCAAAAGAGCTGGAATGCTTAATAAATTTTCAAGACAAAATATAGAATACTCCCACTAGAGTTACTTTATTCTAGAAGGTCTCTTCATAACATCGACTGCAGAATATCTAAACTCTAAAAATGGTATTAAAAATAAAAATAATGACTAAAGAAAATTCTGTATAATAAACTCATAATAAGTAGTTTTAGCATGGTGAGAAGATAAGCCATGGGTGATGTCCAGTAGACTAGTGATATGTGTGACGATATTTATCAGTGATAATAGTAGTCAACATGATTTTTGTGTCACGAGTACGAATAGGTGTAATTAATTCAGTTCCTTATTCTGTTTTCAAATATGTATTCAGAATATCTCCATCACCCAAAATATTTTTGTAATTTTAATTTTTTTTTAATAATTTAAAATGTTTTTTGTCCATTGTCAAGTAAAAGCTCCTAGAGCATTATAAATATGATGAACTTTATTTTGTGGGTAAAGTCAAAGACCAAACAGAAGATCACTCTTCTGAATTTTACTTCTGTTTAACAAACATAAAGGGATTATGTAAGAATCAAAACATATAGTAGTGTACTCTAACTTGCAATCAGCAATGAGACCAGTTTCATACTGTTAAAGAAGAATTAAACATCTTCCACAACATGTGACATTAGATGAAGAAAGATCAGAGTCTGATGGAAGTAAGGAAGAAAAAGAAACAGATTTTGGTGATACAACTTTTGAACGAAGTATTTCATCTGAGCCTCATTTACTAACTCAAGAAAATCTTAACGATCTCATACAAGATTTAAAGTTATCCAAAAAACTGTCTAAAATGCTTGCTTTCTGGTTAAAAGGATAGAATCTTCTCTAAAATACAAAGATCATAATCATCATTCTGAGTTTAAATACTATTTTTCTGAAGAAAATGTCTTAGGTGTTTTGTACTGACATTTCTTCTCTTATATACACACTTTGTAATTGCGACAATATAGTATACTGCCGCCCTAACTTTATAAATCACATTAGCTTGTACAATTTACTACCACTGATCTACAATCAATTAAATGAAAATTTACACTAACTTATTGTCAAGAATTGAAAAATGAATAAATTTTATATGATTAGCTGCAATTAATTTTAAATTACTAATTATAATAAATTTTATATTTGTGTCTATTAAACATATGATTTTTAGAATATAAACATAATTTTATAATTTTTCCACTGATATTACATAAAATTTCTTTCTTCAAATAAAATTTAGCCCTCTGGACTGGTCTAGTGGTTAACTCACCATCGCAAATCAACCGATTTTAAAGTCAAAGTTTCTGAGGTTCAAATCCTAATAAGCTTTAGTTGGTTTTAAATAAAAGACAGTGGATACCGATGTATTCCACTGTCTCTTTTTTTCTTTGATGGTTGAGGTTCAATTAACCACACACAGGAATGGTTGGGCTGAGTCTGAACAACACTACATCTCATTTATATATTTTACACATCATCCTCATCCATTGGGCCGTGGTAATTGCTTATTGTTGACTAGTTTAACAGATTGCAATATACATATTAAATAAAAATAGATAAAATTCATACCCACATAGACTGATGAATATAATCAGAAGAAAGTTTTATAGGAAAAGCAACAAATACTAAATAATAATGTATCTTAAATAAATTGGAAACACAATATAAATTTTTGATTGTGGTTTTATGGAACTGTAATCATTTTAACACATTTTTATTACTATAACTCCTTAAAATAAATAAATAAATCCATACTTAATTTTTTTTTGTTACTCAAAAGGTTTTGCTCATATCCTGAAAGTTAGGTAAGAGATATTACAAATTATTTATTTAAATACTGTATGATTGATATCTGAATAAAAATAACAATTTTATTAAATTTATTTAAAACAAAATCAGAAACATAAAATAAACATTAAATTTTTTTTCTTCTTATCTGTTTCATCAGACTCCAACTGTTGCAAAATGAATGGCGATCCTTGCAAATCGAATTTGGTGTTGTCCTTGCATTTGGATTCACCGATAGCAGGTGGACTGAACTGTAAACTTTTATTTATTAATAGGTTTTAAAGGTGTATAACCTTTAAAACCTCTTATTTTATTATGTCTTAAGGTTATGCCTTTTTGTGGAAGAATATGTCACTCATCTTTTTATATAAATATTATATATACGTTTTTCAATGAAATCAAGAATAAAACTGTTACTACTTTTTAGAAAAAAAAAAATCTTAAGCAATAAATAATACCTTAAGTACTTTAATGTAAGGCACCGTAACGAATCTCTTTTTCAAACTGTTCAGCATTTAGTGTACCATCAATAGCTTCACAATTAGGATTAAAAACAGAATAAGCACTAACTTCACCAGCTCTTTTAGGTCCAGTACGAGTATTCCTCCAAATAAGATATAACACTGATATCACAAAGTATACAGCACCAAATTCAACATGAATTGCTAAAATGTAAAGAAAAACCCACAATGATCCATATAATGTGAACTTTGCCCATGTATTTGAATCGCATAATTCCTTATCATCGATTGATGAAGTTTCACTTAAAATCTCACAAGCTACATCATCCTGAAAAAAATAAAATAACACAATTAAATAAATATTACCACAAAGGTTATATGCTTTTTTTAGGTACAATTAACAAACATATAGTATTTTAAAACATTGAGGTTAGATGAAAACAATGTTAAAATTACAGAATTATTCAGCTGATACATTTCTATCAATATTGATTACCTTTTCATTAATCAATTACATTTAGAATAAATAAGTTTTATAATAAGAACATTAAGCTATTTTACAATATTACACGTTATCAAATAAATATTGTATAACTTATTTCAAAAATGGTTTAAATTACAACACAGCTGATTAAATACAATTATTTATTAAATGAATTAGTTAAACAGGATACGTCAAAACAGAAAAATCCACCAATGAAAAAATTATACAGCAAAGTCAAATTTTACAAAATATGTAACAATACAATAAATGGAGTCAATAAAATATTTATTATGAAAGAGGAGGGAACCATCTAATTTCTTTTAGTAGAATTTTCTAAGCTAGCAATGGCAAAACGGATTAAACTTTATTAAGTAATATAATATTAATGCCATCTAAAATTAGTTGGTACAAATACAGTATATATTTTTAATACAAATTAAACATTGTTAATATTTTTAAATTTTTTTATCAGTATGATGAGATAAGTTTTACATTTTTATAAAATTACAACTTATTAATAACTTCTGAATAAGTGGAAATACACAAAATACTGTTTTACAATCAAAATCTAGCTCCTTTCTTGATTAATTTTTAAGTTAAAAACCTTCATCTCAAATTATACATATTAACATGCAGTAAATAAACAAGAAATATTTGCATGCGAAATATACAAAAGATTTTTGATTTTATAAAAATATTTAATTACAAACTTTATATAGACAAATTTTTATTTTTTTTATAATTTTAAAAGAATGAATACATAATCACCAGCTATCGTAGCTTTTTTTAAATATTGAAACTAACTTTTCTTTGAGTCAAAAAGTCTACCGCTTTCATCATAACATGATTTTTATTTTGCCTCATCACTTGTCAAAACTTTTTTCTGGAGAGAGATCTCCTTCGGTGAAGAAATAAGTAAAACTCTATAGGTGCAAGATCCAGGCTGTATCATAAATGATCCAAAACATCCAATTTCCAATTTTGAGCAGCACAGAGGTGATGCATGAATGAGTATGAGTTGTGTTATTCTGCAGGAGCTGAATTCCTTCAGTCAGCATTCCTCTACTTTTATTTTGAATGCCTCATCAAAGACATCTCAGTGTTTAACAAAATACATCATAAGTAACCATTTAGCCAGTTTTTTTTTTTTACATCAATTTAGGAATATACTGTTAAATTTAGTATGTATATTAATAGATATACTGATTCATCTCCAGTTGCAATAGGGTACAGAAAATTATCTCCTTACTATGTAAAACATATGAGAAATTTGAGAGCAGTACCCATTTTTTTTTTTTTTTTTTTCATCAATTAAGATGCTAATACCAAATAGGCATACAATTTTTTCTTTACAGCTTCATGAATCATGGTCTTGGTCAATTGAAGAATGAAGTTCAATTCTCTTATCTTAAAATTCATGAAGGTATTAGAGATTGGATCCACTGCTTCATTTGTCATAAACATTAGTCCTTCCTTTTAAGTTCATAGCAACACTTAAAATTTTGTCAATCATAATGTCAACAAATGAAAGCTGTGTCTATGAATTTCCATCAGGTATTCACTTTGTCAAGTTAGAAAACATACTGTGGAATGGACTCATATCGGTGGGATTTTGGACCAAGCTGTTATTTTAAAAATACCTCATACATGAAATACTTGAGGAAAGCTTAACTCTTACTGAATAAAGCACTAACATCTGCAAATAATAATCACAGTGTTCCAAATACTGCCGATAAATAATTCCCTCGTGGCCTCTCTTTTATCTGTTTAGCCTCCGGAACTACCATTAAGGTATTACTTCAGAGGATGAATGAGGATGATGTATATGAATGTGAATGAAGTGTAGTCTTATACAATCTCCGGCTGACCACTCCTGAGAAGTGTGGTTAATTGAAAATTCCCTCGTGGCCTAGATGCAATGTATCTTTACTTTCCATATAGCTCTGACACTTCGAGATATATAAATATATATATATATATGCAATTTAGCCAATTAGGTAGTTCTGAGTTGCAGCAGCAACATCATCAAGATGCAGGAATCTTTCTGTGTTATTCTGCCTAAATCCCTTCTGTATACTATGTTAGTGATGTCACAGTAAGAGTTGCCATTTATCCCCTCACCATTAATAGATGGGCCTGTCTTGATAAGTTTTAGCATAAAAACAACTAGCCTAATGTTCATTAAAAAAAAAAAAAAAAAAAAAAAAAAAAAAAAAAAAAAAAAATTTAAATACTAGCTAATGAAATTTATCCTGTTCTTAAGTGATAAATGACATTTCATCAATATTTTGAACATTTTTTAAATCTACTTTAGAGCCGCCATGTAATCTTAAGTTGCCTTTCATCATTGTCACCTCTTCTAAAAACTGGCAGTTCTTCATTGGGCTGTACATTCAAACAGTCACACACCAATAAAAACCACAGTTAAACATTGAGAGATTGTGTGCTGCAATAAATGTTTTCAGCAAAGCTTGGTAATCCTGCATGCAATTTGCTTCCATGAGCCAGTAAGTATTGTGAACTGGAGATGAGAATGTGTGGCTGGTTCTTGTTGTTCATTGAGTTTCCATTGCCTGTGAACAATTGGAACTACATGTTTCCTTGAGTGCTCAGAATGGTGGTGTAAACAATGAATATTTCTCATTGAATATATTATCTGTGAGTATGGTGAATTTACACAATGAAAGACTAATGTTCCAGTTAAATTTCCAAGTACACTGGTTACTAATCAATGTAGGGTAAGAATGCTAATTGAGAAATTTAGGGAGATGAGATCAGTAAAAGAACTAAGAGCAAGTAGTATATCATTAATAATCAATAAAGAAAAATTGTATGACAAACAAAGTCTCAATAAGTTCATACAAAAGTTACCCTAGTAAAACACCCATGTTGCAACTGGACACAAGGCAGTTTGTAAGAAGCTCAGCATCATCCCATATAAATTAAAAGCAGTTCAAAAGTTACTGGTTACAGACTGTGGAAACTGAATTTAATACTGTTAATAGTATTGACAGTTCAAGCAGACAATTCTGATAATATTTTGAACTGTTTTCTTTAGCAATGAGACATAGTTCTAATTATCAAACTACATGCACACACACAACTCATGTTTACAGTCTGCTAACAACCCCATAACACTGTACATGAAATTTCTCTACATGACCAGAAGATTGGTGTGCGAGTTGCAAAACCCAAGAAAAGAATAGTCGGTCCAATATTCTTCACAGAAACAATAAATTCAGATATATTGTGAAATCATTCACCAGTTCACAGGAAAGCCTCAGAGGATGAAATAAATAATGCTTGACTTTAATGTAATGGTATGATCGCACTTACAGCCCCAGGTAGTTAATGACGTTACTGCAAGAGGTTTTCAGAGATCGAATCATTTCAAGATATGACCAGCTCATTCTCCAGACTTAGGCCAATCATATTTTTACTTATAGGGTCATGAAAAAAGTAATGATTATTGAAGAAACCCCCCACAACATTCAGGAACTTCAAACTGCTATTAAACATTTCACCACAGGAATTCCACATAAATAACTTCTCTTCTTAAAGTCTTTGAGAAGAGAAGAAATGTATACAGATGATACTTCTAAATTTTCATGGAGACCATCTTCAAAAACTACTGTAAGGTAAATTGATATTATTTACTGTTTTACTAGGGGATAACTGGTATACTATTACTTTTCAAACTCACTATGCAATGAAATGCAAATGTCTATGCAGCATGCACATACAAAATGTCTTCTCCAATGAACAATGTAGATTACCAGGGTATTTGTTTTCACTTTTGAGAGTTTTGCATTAAGTGAAAAAAAAATAACTCCAGCTTTCTACTTAGTATATATTAAGAGATATTGGCCAAACCTAATGGACTGATTCAAGTCATCAAAATAAATATAAAAGTTCATATGGACCAAAGTAATTTATCTTGCTTTATTTTCCTTCTGGCTACAATTTATTCATTTAGGGATTTATATCTTGAGAACAGAGAGAATTTTAATTAAATCTGGAGTACATGTACACATTTTAACAATTTCAGCTTTTATCAACAGATTTGAAAACAAATGATATTCTGTTCACAGGCTTAATATTTTATTTAATAAACCATAATTCAATAAAATTAAATTGATGGAGCTATTATTTTTTTTTTTTTAAATAATCATCATTTTGAAATTTTCAAACTTATTTATTTTGTAGATGTTGTGGCTGTATGTACATAAAATTTTCATAAAAATACCTTAATTCATTCTTAAGATACAAAATATTTGTTGAAAAACTCAAAATGGCAGTTAAGAAAAATAAAGCTAGATAAAACATTTGTCCACTTCAGTAATTTTTTTGATAATTTTGATTCTTGAGTCAGTTCCATAAGTTTGGCCAACAACTCCAGGAACATTCTGAATATATATCTGGCTATCCCTGAGTTTTATTTAAAGCTAGTTTTGCAACATTAGCAATACTCATAGAAAACAATTAAAACAATCATAATACATGCAAAGAAAAAACACAGGCGAGTTCAATTCACCTTTATTTAAATTAATTTTATTACTATGGTTAAATGTGACTCTGCCACTAACAGATTTCTTTTTGGTTAAAATATATTGTAATAATATAAATCAAGGTTACACTGCAGAAATAGGGATAACAAATATAATAAATTGCTATTTATTAGTTACTGACAGTATAAAAATTATTTTAGAATATAATAATTTAATAACAATAAACAGAACAAAGAGGCATCTTCTTCAGTAATTCAATGAAGTAAAAACTTCTACAGTAATTTCATAAAACCTGTTGGTTAGAATTATTGAAAAAATGTGAGAAATAATAAATATATTTAATTTTGGCGATTTTATATTCCTATCTGTAATTTTTGGAACAAAATGGTTTTACTGTGGATTTAATTTTCTAATAAACAAGAAAAAATAAAACTACAACAAAAATGATAAAAAATAAACAGAACACTAATATTAAATACAAATACAATAAAAATCCATTATATCAGAATATGCACAATTACTACTGTAATCAGAACATTCTGATTACACTCGTACAACGTGAATTTAAAGAAAGTTCTAAATATTGAAGAATAATAAGTACATAAACCTCTTTCTTGATGTCGTTGTTTTCTTGCAGTTTGCTTTCCGGTAGCATTCGATCAAACACAGAGACAATTTCTGTTTTAATACGCTGAAAGGCTTCTTGCCTAGATTTTTTCAACCTGTAAGCTTTCAGTTTCGCTTCCATAGGATACCCATGTAGTAAAACAATGATTTATTTTATAACAATACCATTACCTATAACTTAAGCAGAATTTTAAAGAAAGTTAATTAAAATGCGACGGATTATTAAAAATAAGATTCTGTTCATCAATTACCAATTGGTTCTACTTTTTTTTTAACCAGGTTTTCATAACGAAAATAGATTGCTGTGAATCAACAAGCAAATATTTTATATTCACTTACAATAATTAGAATGGATTATATAAGTAAAAACTAGTTACTTATAAATAAATTACACAATCACTGATGTCTTTGCGCGAAAAGAACGTTACGGTTAGGGCCAATATAAACTCTGCCACACTGACACATTCATACACCAAACAGCTGGACCTGACAGGAATACCAACAATCTACATGTGAACGATTTTCTATTAAATCTACTAAAAATTGTTTGTATGACTAATATTGTCAATATTTTCTAAGTAGTTTTAACACCTTTTTTTATAATTCCGATACACTTTTTTACAAATAAAGATTATTTCGTACCTCAATTTCTCTATTTAATTTAGCCAATTGTTACCTCATGTTGGTTGTGTGCGTCTAACTGGCTGATGTTGTAGCAGTGACTTGTAGGTTTTTGACTGTTTTTCACTGTTTCTGGTATGGTAAGTTGAATTTCTGGATTATTTCGAAATTGCAATTTATGATATATGTAAATTAATAGTAGTACTGCCTCTCTTTTTAAAATAATTTAGAAGATATGAAAAGTAAAATGTTAACAATTCATGAATATTCTTAATGTTGCTATAACTATAACCTTAAAATTTTACGTAATGTATTTTTGACAAAGAAAGTTTGATTCATATTTATAATGAAACTTACATGATATTCTTTAATAAGTAAGATGTAATTTCAACTACACTCAGAATGATTGTGAAAACATTTTGAATATATGCTTGTATATTTGTTTGCTTGTTTTTTTCAGTATTATGGTGTAACCTCTCTTCTAATTTATAACTGATACTTCTTTAAAAATTGTAGATACTTGTTAACAAAAATTAAAGAAGCTTTTTTTTTTTAAGATTGTCAGTTTTCAGTAGTTTAATTTTTCTAGGGGCAAAACCAATCTGGTGGGAGTGGTACAGGTGGAGAGAAAAAGGATGATAAAGATAAAAAGAAAAAATATGAACCGCCAATTCCAACTCGTGTTGGTAAGAAGAAGCGACGAACAAAGGGACCAGATGCTGCTACAAAATTACCTCAAGGTAAGCAGATCAATTTTTTGTCAAGTCATGTAAGTATGAAATCTCAATGTGATAGTTTTTGCTTCAGTATATTTTAATTTTACTTATAATAGTCTTTTTTAAATAGTTACACTGAATTCAAGTAACTGAAATATCTGAATAGAAGCAAGTATTGAATTTTGTATAAACCTGGAATGTAACTAATAAAAGTATTTTAGTAACTTTTCTAATATAATTAATGTAAACTATTTTTAAAAGTTTACTATTGATAATTTATTTCACTACTGTTATAATTCCCTTAATGCGATACATGAATGATGATATTAAAACAAAAAGGTATTAGTTTTATTGTCCTGCTGTTTTTTCACTATATGCTGCTGTCTTTCTTGTTACCTGACATATGAAAGTTGTTCATAAAAATTATATTGTTGACATTAAAGTATTCATCTTTTTTCTGGTCGTGCAATTTTAACATTCTATAACTTTATATGTTATAATATTAATATAATATTATATATTATAAATTATAACATATAATAATAATCTTACATGTAATATATTAATATTATTATTTTATATGTAAACTAATAGTAGTTCTGTCTCTTTTTAAAATAATTTAGAAGATATGAAAAGTAAAGTGTTAATTCATGAATATTCTTAATGTTTCTATAACTATAACCTTAAAATTTTACAGTACAGGCAATATAAAATTAAATAAAAATTGGATAAACAGAGTTTTATATAAGTTTTTAAGCATTTTTTTTTTTTTATTCAATGTAAATGGTTTCTTATAATAAATTCATATTTCAACTCTTTAAAAA
>JAAAKQ030074230.1:0-12448 GCA_010016005.3 Zanna intricata | reverse complement strand
TATAAAATATTTGGGTTTTTTCCCAAATAAATTGTAACTCAAAACAATAATTTAAAAAGAACAAGCTTTAACGTTGTTTAAAACTTAACTTTTTTCTTGACTGGTTTATAAGGTATAAATCGTCAAAGACCATTTTTTTTCTTTTGTGATATATGTTGTAAAAGGTAATATTAAGTTTTTTCCTTTACTGGTATCTAGAACCCTTTCACTTTTTTACTGACATCTTGAAACGTTTTGCACTATGCTGAAAGTTATTGATCTATTGTGTAAAAATAAATTTTATATTTTACTCAGTCATTATAGATTCAATTAAATAATTATAAATGTAGTAATAAACAACACAGCTGTTTTATTATCAACAACATAGCCTTAACATAGACATAGTAAAACAGGCAGTCAGAGTTTCTGCTGTGAAAGTACTGATGTTCATTATACAGCCAGTTCCTATGATTTGTAGAATAAAGGTTTCATTGTAGGGTTGATTATTACCTCCATTTCAGTGGGCTCAACATCCCAATATACAACTATACCAGTCAGCATGGTAAAGATCACATCACTCTTCACCTCATTTTAATAATAAGTCTGATACAGGATTGTTAATCTTGAAAGTTATGTTTGTGGAGAGTCTACCACCACGGTTATGGCGACTAACACCCAGTACCAATTAAAATTTGATTTTTATGTATAATATTTAAATATTTTTCAGTAACTCCTCATACAAAGTGTCGTTTGAAATTGTTAAAACTTGAAAGGATAAAAGATTATCTACTTATGGAGGAAGAGTTTATCAGAAATCAGGAACGTTTAAAACCACAAGAAGAAAAAAATGAGGTGAACAATTATATACTTTTTTGTGATTTGCTTTTAATTTACTTGAATAATATTTTACCACAGCCCAATTTATAGTAATTTGTTTGGTTTTACTGGTTAATAATCCCAAGAATTATTCAGCAGAGATAGTTGTAAAATAAATTTCATCAGTTTATTTAAGATGTTCAATTAAACATACTGTTTATGGTTGACCATTATTAATTGAGTTCATTGTTGTGTCTGATAAGTCGTAGTAAAATCCAAGAGTTATTTAGCTTAACAATTATCTTACCTAAAATCATCATTAGGTTTATTGAAGACCTATTGATTTTATTAATTCATGCATACATTAGTCTAAAATATTTGTGGTATTATGCACTGTTGTTTATACTTTTAAATTCTCTACTGTGAAGGTTATTTTACAAAATTACTCTGCTTTTGATATATAGATACATAGGACAAGGTTTAAGTTACAACACTATCTTAATGTAAATTTAACATGTTATATTTAATTGTAATAAATACAGTTAAATACTGTATTAATTATTCTTTAGTTGAAATATATTTCTGTTAATTACTTGCTTATTGTATTATTTAATCTGATTTTCACTTTGTGTACAAACCATTTGTTTTGCCAATTGTGAAGCCTTAGTTAGAAAAACCTTGTTACAAACCTTTTTAGTCTTTGGTGATGTTAAGTTGACATGATGAATCTTCTGTTGAAATTTCCTTAATTTTAGATTTGACTATCAGAAAGTCTAAATTTAAACGATTTGTTGTATTTGAATACAATTAATTACACTTTTATTTATTGCAATGAACGTATAATTATATTATGTACAGGTTTTACCGGTTTTTCTTTTTTTTTTTCATTTTTAATTTGCTAGATATTAGGATAATTGTTTTTCTTTTCTAATATAGTTATGTTTATAATTATGAAACAATAATAGACTGCATTTCTATTACTGTTCATTTTTCTTAAACAAAACAGCAAGTATACTGATTTATGTGTCTGTTATGTTAATTGATTTAAGGCAGTAAAGATCATACTTGCAATTTTTCTTATTGGACATTTGGTGAAAGTAGCTGTAATTATTTCACTATCTGAATAGATATTCATTCTGACTCTTGAGAGTAAATATGAGTGTACAATAAGAAGACTACATTTGTTTATCCAGTGAAATTAAAATATAGTGTAAAACTAATTTAATAGAACTGTTAATAGTATTATCTCAATTAGATTTTAAGTTTAACTGACCTCTCGCTCCCATAATGTGACTATTGGTACCACCTCATATTTCCTTTTTGATTTTATCATCTTTTAAGTATTTGATGTAAAATCTGTTGTCTGTAGTCTCTACCGTGTATGAGATTGTAATGTGCTTTGTCATGCAAATTATTAATTTATTCTCATTTTGTGTAAATATATATATCTTCTTAAAAATATATAAAAAACTACAAATATACCAGGCTGGGTAATTATGAATTTATATTTTAAATATTCAAATAAATCTATGTTGACAATCTGTATAAGTCAGTAAAAATTACTTGTGGATTAGTTGTGAATTATTTTCAAGTATTAAAAATTAAAATATTTCTGAAGAAAATGTATTTGTGACTGTTGCTCTGTTCAAATAATTCATATAAACTCATTATTTGCTCCATAAAAGAAAAAAAGAGTAAGTGTAAATGGCTGATTAAAAATGTAAATAATTGATGTATCAGCAATTATAGGTACTGCTAGATTAGTGGGGATGTTAGATGGAAGGAGGGTTGTTTGAAAAAATGAGATGATAATTTTTGTGCAGGGGATGATTATTGGGGAAATAAAGTTGTAGAGTTTTGTACTTTAGATACAATAATAATATGATCAGAAGAAATATCATTGCTGCATATTAGGTGTTCCTTGGAAAGAACATTACTGGAAAAATGGCATTTAAATGAATGATATGAATAATTCAGATGAATATAACTGAACTGCACATTTCTTCTAAGGCAAATAAACAACTAACATGTATAATTTGTTATATATCACAGTTTTAAAATGAGTAAAATTAAAATTGTTACTTCAATTAATAAAATCTTATAATTTAATAAGTGAGTGGATAATTCAAATTTTTATTTACTGTAACAGAAAAGTGATTAAATTTATTAACTTATCTTATTTCAATAAGTTAATTTAATTTTTCTTTTTTTCAACAAAAATGCAATGCATGTATTGGTAAACTTTTAACTTTGCTCTCATTTTATTGTTATAATAAAATAAAATTAGCCATAAATTTATTTATTAATTGTACCAGTAAAGTCAGATCAAACAATAAACAAACTACCATATCATAAGAACAAAAAAAAAAACTGTTTTTACTCAAACCAATGATCACATAATAAAGTAAAAAATAGGCACAGAGTCTCATTAATAAAGGATGCATATATACTTAAGATATGACAGTAACAGTATTAAAATACAACCCTGTGTATTGATTATACTGTCAAATTTTATTTTTAATTAAATTATATGTGGCAATCTTGATAACAGAAATGGATATCTATAAGAGTTATAATTGCTAAGTTAATATCTATTATATAACTTTTTAAAATATTTTCTTATATGTTACACAAAAAAAAAATTGATACTTTGAGCAGATGTTTTCTTTCTTAGTATATTCTTACATTATCTTAAATTACTTTAATAATCTACATTAGAATGAGTTAGGTTAGACATTTAATAATTATGATATGATAATAAAAGAATCCCCCAAACACTATTGGAAGTCAAATCTGTAATTATTGTATGTATTTTTATTTAATATTGTATGTGTCTTTTGATTTTTTTTTTTCTTTCTTTTGTATAGGAAGAGAGATCAAGAGTCGATGACTTACGTGGAACTCCAATGTCAGTTGGTACATTAGAGGAGATAATTGATGATAATCATGCTATTGTATCAACTTCAGTTGGTAGCGAGCATTATGTTAGCATACTTAGTTTTGTTGATAAAGATCAGTTAGAACCTGGATGTTCTGTTCTTCTAAATCATAAGGTATGTCCTTATGATATTTGTATAACTTTGAACCCATTTATATTTCTTGTTTTTCCAGAGATTTTTTTAGATACATCTATTATTATTACTGTTTTTTTTTTTTTATATTTTTATATGTAGTTAAAAAAAACTTTTAACTTAAGTACAGTGAGTGATCATTCTCAGTTTTACAAGTTGTTTCAAGTTTTGTTTTACTGAAGTGTTTTTTTTTTTTTTAGGTACATGCAGTTGTTGGAGTATTATCAGATGACACTGATCCAATGGTTACTGTTATGAAATTAGAAAAAGCACCTCAAGAGACTTATGCAGATATTGGAGGTAAAAAAGAAAATGTAATTTAAAAGAGTTTTGTTTGTAAATTATAATTTATTATGATTGTGATTATGCTTATTGTATTCATTAAACTATATTAGTTTGATAATAAAATTTGTGGCAAAATTGATTTGAAACTCATAACACATAACATGTTTATATTTTCAACAGAATTTGAAATTATCAAATTTGTTTTCTATTTGGAAGTACTGGTTGTTGCAAAAGATCCAGAATTTTCATATCAAACATTAAGGTTGCTCTAAAAAAAAAGTAGGATTGTGTAGCCATGACCCTATTTAACAAATCTTTTATTGTGTCATGCTGTCAGCATTAATAAAGTATGTGTTTCACCATAAATAATACTCTGAATTGTATGTACTAATATACAGTGTACCACTATTAAATTTGATATCAAACAAAGGGTAACATGCTTACATTATGGTTATTATTAACTAGATTCAGTGCTATGGCTAGTTTAAGCATTTAAAAGCAGTCAGGATTAATTAATAATGATTCTCATTTGGGACATCTTATGACATCTGCTGATGATGCATATTTAAGAAATTCTCTACCAAATCATATATTCTTTACAAGAAAAATCACAGAAGTCATAACAATTGCTGAATAGCAGATTCTGTAGAAAAAAAAATGTAGATTATATCAGGTTGCAGCCATATTCTTCCTGTGACATACTACCCCAGAGCAGAAAGGCAATTTCTTCGTTATCTACCAAGAAATGTTAGATCATGCAAATAAGGATGAAATATTCATCAAGGAGCTCATTACTGTTGATTAAAAACAGATTTATGAGTCAAAATTGAGACAGGTCTACATTTTCCAGTAGAATGGCAAATTCATTAAAATTATCAAGTTTAAAAATTGACATTCTACTACTTAAATACAGCTAAAAATAATCTCAATAGCCTAACCTAAAGAAAATTACATGTCAAATTTAGGAATGTGCAGAACTGTTGGTTGAATGTAATTACAACTGTCTGTATATGCTACAAAAGTTCTAGAAATTAAAAAAAAAAAATCTCATTTACGTTCAGAAAAACCTTGTATGGATTTTTGACATTGTCCATCTTATGTTTTCTGAAGTCTTCTACTCAGGATCAATGAATAGTTGTATTCTTGTCTGATTCCCAAGCCAAGATATTCCTTTGTGTCACTGCGTTAACTGTAATGATATATTTTCAAGTTTCAGGTTTCTCATTTATAGTATAACAATAAAATGTCAAAGTATGATCATTTTCAAACTCATTATATTTTAACAATTTTGTTAAAACCATAAAATGAGTTTTCTTGATGTTAATTTTTATTAAGTCACATCTTAAATTCCAGTCTTCTAACGTGCTTCATTGTTTTCCATAATCAGTACTACTATGTTGTCTGGAAGTTTGATTTTATTAACTCTATTTTGTATATGTTGATCTTGCAGATGTTAAGTTAAGCAGTGCTTCAGAGATTTTTTGTACAAATTAAAAAAACATCTTGGTTAATATATGTTTACAGAATAAATCCTTTAAGTCAGATATGCATATTTCCAGTGTAAATTTACATTTATAATTTGGAGATTCTATTATCAATTTTATTACATATTTCTATTATACATCTTATTATTTAAATATTTTAAAATTCTCAATAATTTGACACATTTATGTTAAATTTTTTTTCTCAAAATCATTAAAAGTAAATAGACTTGACATTAATGTTAATATCTAGAGTTCTTTGCAGCAAAACTGGGATACAAAAAAGAGCATCCCATATTTGAGATTATTTTTCAAAACATTGTTGATTTCACTGGTTTTCCTTTTAATTATTATATATATTATTAAAGGGTAGAAACTTTCCATTATAAAATAAAGTAGATTAAACCTTTAACTATATGATTGTACTATCATCAGAGGTTACAAACTCAGTCATAAATTTTAAAAGATGTCTCTCAATAGTGAGTTAAGTATAGTGTGATTTCATGTACAAACAGACGTATGTAATAATTTTTTTCCAATTTTTTTACAGGTCTTGATACACAAATTCAAGAAATCAAAGAATCTGTTGAATTACCTTTAACCCATCCAGAGTACTATGAGGAAATGGGTATTAAACCTCCTAAAGGTGTAATCTTATATGGTCCTCCGGGAACTGGGAAGACACTATTAGCAAAGGCTGTTGCTAATCAAACATCTGCTACTTTCTTACGTGTAGTTGGCTCTGAATTAATTCAGAAATATTTGGTATATGATTTTTTTTTTAATTAGTAACTATTTATTTAGGTTATGTAAATTATAATCTTTTGATTATTTTAACATTTCTGTTATTGAAACTAATTGTTTCTACTTCCATTTTATGGTTGAAATTTTAGTGGGAGGCCTTTACCATTTGTTTAGGTTGACTTAATAGAAAACAATTTTCAACTACAATGATTGTCATTCCAGGTTTATTTTAGGTAATAGCCTGACATTCATTATAATAATCAAACTTTTAAAAAATTAAGTTTTTCTTAAAATTGGGTCACTGGTTTTTTTAATTTATTAGTAAAAAGTTTAAAATTTATTAGTAAAAGTTGTAGAAATTTAGAATTCATAATAAAAATGTAATAAAAATTTTAAGTTATAAATGAACTTTGTTCTTTTGAATAATATTTCTGTATATTACAGCCCATCTTCACTGAAAAGTTTGTGTAGTAAGAATAATAATAATAAAAATTTTATTTGTCTAATTTTACATATAATTCTGTATATTTCAGTTAAGACTTAATCATAATTTGGTTTTATAAGATAACAGAAATACTTATAAAACAATTAACAGATGTTCTAGTTAATTACCAAACAATTGGTTCTATTACATTAATGCAATTTATGCTACCACATATGTTAATTCATTACTCCTCAATTACATTATTATTTTATTCACAAACTTGGAATTTCCTGCTTATTTTATACAAATTCATTGTATTATAATGGGTTTAAGCACAAAATTAGTATAAGGATATTCATAAAGTAAGAGCCATTTGGTCATTAAAAAAAAATTGATTCATGAGAAAAGGTTTTTTATTTACAGTGTTAGTTTAGTTCATATCTGCTTCACTTTTCCACATAATCGCCATTCAGTTCTAAGCACTTTTCATAACACTGTACCAATTTTTTTAACCCCTCTGCATAGAGGTTTGCCGCCTAGGAATTGAACCAGTTGAAAACGGTAGTCTTGAGTTCATTGTTTTCAAACTGTTGTCCACCAACCCACTTTTTCAAATGCAAGAAGGGAAGGTAGTCGCTGTGTTCAAGGTTGGGACTATATGGAAGGTGTTCAAAAAGTTTCCAATAAAATCTTCCTCTTTTTGGTAAAGGCAACAGTGTGAGGATGTATGTTAACATGAAAAGAAGGATTATGCCAGATGACAGTTCCCGCGTTGTCGATTTTGGGTCGTACATATCAGTTTGGTGAGCATTTTGCAGTACACATCAGCTTTAATTGTTGATTCACATTCCATGAAATCAACCAAAATAACACCCTTTTTTGCCCCAAAAAACAATAGCCAAAATTTTTTGACTAGTGAGTACAGAGATTGCTTAAACTTTTTGGTTTTTAGGAACTTGAATGGCGCCACTGCATTGACTGTTGTTACGATTATGAGTTGGTGTAGGATATCCATGTCTCCAAAATGTGGGAAAACACGTCATCTACATCTTATCAGTAGCAGTCCAAAAATGCTCATCCACTGCACATTTTTTGCTTGTTGTGTTGGTCTGTGAGCATTTTCAGTACCCACCTTGCACACAGTTTGTAATATCCAAGCATATTTGTGACAGTCACTTAGATAGAGGTATGTCCAACATGCAGAAATTCATCAGCCAGAGCACTAATCATCATTCTCCAATCACATCATAGTTTTTGTTCACTTGTTTAACGATTTCATCGATCTGAATACTGGACCTGCCACTCTGCTCTTCATTGTGCCTATTTTGGCAGCCATTTTTAAAATCTCAACACCATTGTCTGACCTTTCCTTCACTCATTACTGTAGGTCCACACACTCAGCACAACTCCCATGAATTTCAGCAGCTGAAGATCCTTTTGCACATAAAAATCGAATCACAGTGCGAACTTCATAACTGGCGGGAGAAACAGTTGCCACGGACATTGTGATTTGCATACACTGGCAGCAAATGACTACTGAATAAAAACAACTGCAGTGGGTTCGTAAATAGCTGATAGGTGGCTCTGCATGCATGAAACTGTAATCAGACCCGCTAATATTTAAATATAAGCCGACGGCCCTTCCTTTATGAATATGTCTTGTTTTAGTATATACATGCATGAAGTGTGTCTTTTAAATAATAAATACTGATTTTGTTTGTAAAGAAAGCAGTTAGAACTGATTGTGAGCTTTTGCAGATAGATATCTTGGACTTGTCTAAACTCAAATGATAAACATCAGCACTCTTGGTCTTTCAGTTGATTGTAAGTCATAATTTGGTGCAGTTGTATACTGGAATAATGCTGTGTTTGATAGTTGATCAAAATGTTTATTAAAATTGAACTTAACATCTGCAGAATTGTTTTCAAATGGTTAATGATGCTGGCAGAGAAGACTGTATGTCTTGTGCATGTATGTATGATAGGAAAAAAAATATTCATTGAAGGATATCAGGACTTGGAAGATGACAAATGTCCTGGAGACCTTCCACTACAAGAATTAAAGAAAATGTAGAAAACGTTAAACAGATTGTTAAAGACCATTGATCTCAGTGTATGATTGATAGGTGAAGATATAAACATTGAGAAAGGGACTCAAGGAAAATTTTGTTTAAGGATCTTCAGAAAAGGTTTGTACCAAGATGGTCCCTAAAGATCTTAAACCAGAGCGAAAAAAGTGCTGCAAAAAAATATACATGAAATGCTGGAGCAACGTAATGCCAACCCTATCCTTAAAAAAAAAAAAAATCATCACTTACAATGAAACCTGTATCTCCCAGCCTGATCCTGAGACGAAAGGTCAATCAATATACCATCACCAAGAATGAAAAAGATCATCAAAACAAATCAAATTCAAATGTGACTTGAATTTATTATTTAATGAACACACCTTATTTATAAGTTTTATACAATTCACATTTTTCTAAATGACCACTTATTAAAACATTTTGTATTCTTCTTTAACTTAGTCTCTTTTAGTGTAGCGTAGTTCTTTAAAATTTAAAACTTTAAAATTTTAATTATGCTTATGAATACTTTAATTATTCTGGTCAACAAAATTTAATTTTTGTTTGTTAAATGAGACTGAATGGCTGATTCTTATAGTATTTTGTATGCTGAGTTCATGTATGTTAATAGATTTTTTCTATCAGGCTCAGTTTTTAACTGAAATTTTTTTTTTAAACAAAAAATGTATCTGAATATAATATGACAATACATTACATGCATTTTGTACTTGTATAAAATTTATTTCTTCTGTAATTTGCTGTAGGTAGATCCCTCTTTAGATTCCAACAGTAGTCGGCTAACATTTTTGGGTTCCATTTTTCTTAGAATTGTGTTTCCATTGTAGATCTCCTGGTGAAAACATTCTCCATGTTCATCACTGATAGTGCCAAGAGCGTTAGGGAAAAAATCCAAATGCAGATGTAAGAAAGGATTTTGAGTAAAATGTTACACCTAAGTTCTTTATAGTTTTGAAGGAATTCACTGACAAGTTCTCTGTAGTTACTGGCCTTATGGTTTCCAAGGAGGTTGTTTATCTCATTTTGAAATGATTTTCTTGTAGCAACCTTCCAAGTCATTCAAACATTCTTCACGTGCCAGATCATTCATTAGTTATTATTTGTGGTCCAACTAATATACCTTCCTTTATTTCAGCATTGCTTATATTAGGAAATTTGTTTTTTAAAAACTGAAACCCTTACTATTATGACCTATTGCTTTAAAAAATTTTTAAGTAGATCCAGCTTAATGTGTCGTGGCAGAAGATAAACTTTTTCTGGTTTTGCTAATGCCTGATTAACAGCATTATTTTCTCCTACAGTCAGTACCTTTCTCTTTGGCTGCTGCTCTTTTATATAATGGTTTTTCCTATCTTTTACTGTCCCACTCACACAGAACTTAGTGTATCCAAGTTATAGTCCAAGTAAAATCGCTATAACTTTTAAATCTCCACAAATATGCCATCAATATTTCCCATATTGAACCTGCTTAGTACAAATTTCATATTTTCATAGGACTCTTTAATGTGAATAGCGTATGCTAATGGTATTGATTATTTTCAATGTGAAGTAGAACAGCTTTTAAACTAAGCTTTGACGAGTCAATAAAAAGTCGCCATTTGTCATTTATCCCAAAGCACTGACTGTCACAGAAAGCACTTACATTACTGTTTGGTTGTAAAAGATACCATCCTTTCAGTCTTGATGTCAGTATTTCTGCTTGATTCTTTGATAAATTTAGATCACAAACCAGATCATTTAATTCTGATTGATTAATTAAATGGGATTCAGTATATCCATTTTCTAAAAAGTATGGATTTCTTTCTTCATCGCCTAATAATTCAGCATAAGATTCGATCGATATTGTCATCTTCATCTAAGTTCCATTTTTCTGGTGGTACTGGAATTGGAAGCTCATAAGGTATTACTTCAGAGGATGAATGAAGATGATATGTATGAATATTAATGAAGTCTAAACTTCACACTGAGACTACAGTCTCAGATTGACTGTTCTTAAGATGTGTGGTTAATTGAAACCCAGCCACCGAAGAACACCAGTATCTAGTATTCAAATCTATATAAAAGTAACTGCCTTTACTAGGATTTGAACCTTAGAACTCTAGACTTCAAAATTAACTGATTTGCAATGATGAGTTCAGCACTAGACCAACCTGATGGGTCAGTATGTTTATGGTAAGATGAAAATAGGAAGACTAAGTCACACTCTTGTTCATTTTAATACTGTGTAAGTAATAAATATGATAACTAACATCTAACAAATCAAGATGACAACAATTAAGGGACTAATAAATAAACAAAAGCTGTTTAGTTGATATGTAATGTAACAAAATTCATTCACAAAATGCTATGCTTATGGCATTTACTTATAATACTTCTTGAAAATATGAATGGTTGTTGCAAAAAAACTAAGCTTAGTAGAAGAATTCGGATTTCATATTTGAAATTGGCATCAAAGATACTTTAAGAATTAGTTATTCACTCTCATTTAACAAAATCATTGTTGATCAGTATTACACTTGTATAGCAATATTATTCGCAACTTCCAATATTAATTTATTAATTAGGAATGTAAGAGGGACTAATTCTCAAAGACTTTTCATTTAATATACATGGAATCATTGTTATTTCTTTTTCTTAATGTTTCTTCTACCTAACCACAAGTTAAATTTTAGACGTTTTTAATTAGTTCAAAAGCTCATCCTTTCTCATATTTAATCTTTGAAAAACTTGTTATTGTCTTTGAAAGATTTAAATTACATTACTTAATATATTCATTCATACTTTACAAATCCAGGGATTAGGAGATCTGGCTTTACTCAATAGACAAATACCAGATGACATCTAGGATTTACTGATATTCCACAACTCTCAGATATTCCTAACAGAACCCTATACCCACAGAATTGATTATGAAGAAGAAGGAATCAAGGGGAATAAGGAAAAGGGGTGAGTGATTAGAAAGAAAAATCTATCATCAGAAAACCACAGTTTGAAATGAACGACCTCAACAAAAAAAAGCTCAAGGCCCCTCCAATTAGTTAGCACCTTACGTCTCCAAACTTTCAGATTAAGAGTTCTTTTTCCAGTTGGAACACCATATTACTGATCTTTGAAGTGAAAACCTCTTTAGCGCATTATGCATTTTTGGATGTGCATTCAAAAAGTCTGATTCCTCAGGCTCTGTAATGAAACACTCATTTGTGTAAATTCGGGTAAACCATGTTTAACCAACCACAGAAGACAGGGTGCTGAGTAATGAATAAGTCTGATGTGTCAGGCACTGAGGGTAAACTCAATGGAGCTAAGTTTAGCTAAGCAAGGGAGAAACTAATAAAATAATCATTATGGTTGCTATTTACATCTCGCCTAATCAAAGTGAAAATGAAATCATCGAATTCATCCATAAAAATTTGCTCATTTATATAATAGTAGGGTCTGCTTTGCTCAATCAGAACTTTCATCAGTTACCATTGATTTTTTAAAACCCAAATTAAATTTAAAAATGTTGAATGATCCAAATGAGAGTACTAAATAATATAGAACTATAGTTGTTTTTTTTTTTTT
>JAAAKQ030074175.1:0-10410 GCA_010016005.3 Zanna intricata | reverse complement strand
AACATTTTACGCTCTATTTAACATACTGAACGACCAAACTAGATTGTGATTTTTCTCCCCGTAACTAAAATTTAGTTTTAGAATTATCTACAAATTATTATTTTATATATATATTATATATGTACTTATATATTATATATTTTTCCTATATATATATATATATATATATATAAGGTTTTTATATTAAATTAATATTTTTTTTTTTGTAATTAATTACAATTTATAATTACAAAAATGAGATGAAGAATTTAAAAGATAATGAGTTTAAACTAATTAAAATGAATGAATGAAATAAATGGCTCTAGTGAATTAAAATGATAATATTTAAAATTCGTGTCACGACTTTAAGATTAAAATAATTTTAAAATGTGTAAATATAATCTTTAAATCAGCATAAGCCAAATTTAAATGTTTCTACTATTTCATAATGAGTACAACCAATATTTTCATTATATTTAAGAAATTTCATATTCTACGTTTAGGCAATACAAAATCGTTCAATTTTTAGTAAGATTAAATGGTTTTTAATTTTTTATTAGTTAGCAATTTACTTTTTTATTTAAATAATTGTTATTTTTTTATATAAATTTATTTTAGAAGCATTTTTTAATTCGTTTGAAAGCTAACTTAAAAATTATTAAAATTAAAAAATAAGATAACAGTTCTAGAGCATAACTTTTCATTCAAGTAGAAATTTTTATGATTGTTTCAGAATCATTCGAAAACAATATTTTCATTTTAAAAAAAATATATTATTTTTAAGGAAATTAAAATTTATTTATCAACAAAAGTGTGAAACGTGAAAATTTAATTTTTTTTTTTTTCAAAAAATGCTTTAAGTTTTAAATTATTTCTTAAACTTTTATAGCTGAAAATTGAATCTCAAAAATTATTTGCGCGAATCACTTAAGTCTTAAGTTTTTCTTAAATCACTTTTAAGTTAAAAAATATTAAAATAATTTTTGAAGTATTCGATTTACGAAAATACTGTACATTTATATATAGTCGGATATTGTTAAAATATAAGTAAAGGTTTTCGCTTTATATAACAGAATAATTTCTGTTCATGTTGATTACATCCGTTAATACATTGATTGTTACTGTATAAGAGGATACCGCTCAAAAGTTCGATAGAACAATCAGGAGTTTCAAATCACCGGAATCGTGTATATATATATATTTAGAAAATTCACTCTTTTTTTCTTAAATGTTATTTTTAATAAAACCAAAATAGAAAACACTTCTTATTAGAATATCTTAAAACTATAAAAATGGAAATTTCTAAAGTTTAAGATAAAACTTTGTAAAATAAAGTTTTTTTCGAATTCTGAGTTTTTTAAACCAAACTGACAAAATGTGATATCTTTTTATATTAAGAATCCGGCGTTCATTAAATCACAGTGTGGTATGCGATTTCAAATTTGGAGCTGAATTGTTCTTTTTTCTTATATTCAAATCGGATATAAAGTTTTCTTCTTTTTTCCAGTCGGGATTACGTGAATGCCTTAGCGGATTCAGAATATTTAGCACCTCCATCTATTTTGAGAACCCATTATTTCTACTTTTCTATATATTTTTATTAATATTGAGGATTTCTCATTTTGTTTGTATTTGAGAAAATTTTTAAAAACTTCAATAATATACCTTTCTGTTGTTCCTAATACTTAGGTTTCATTATGATAAAGTGATAACTACACCCAACTATTTTAAGAGTATCTATTAAATTCTTAGATTTATATTTGATTCTAGCCGCCATTTTTTGGATTAAAGCTCTTCATACTTCTGCCAATCTGCTTTGCCTTTTTAATATACTCCATCCTGCTTTGTTATTCTACGACAAATATATGAAAAACCAATAACACCTGGTATATTGTGTTTGTCTAATTTAATATTAAACATTTAATAATCCGATTCGAAGAATGTCAAATTGAGTGGTTAATTTGAAGATCTCAGTTAAGGACTATTTAACCTCCAAAATATTTTACGCAAGAGGAAGTAATTCTTACTAATATTTAGATCACAATCAGGGATTACTTTATCTCAAAAATATTTTACACAAGAGGAAGTCCTTTCTTAGATATTGATATGATAAAAAAAAAAAAAAAAAAAACAAGATTAGGCAAATTTTTTGCTTAATATACAGTTATAATTTTTCAATTCCTTTCAGACAAACAGCATTCAAAATGTAAAATAGGTTCCAGTAAATTTTAATTTACTACTCAGAAAACAAACGGCATTCAAAATGTGTAAAATAAGTACGAGTAAGTTTTAATTTACAACTCAGGATTTACCAACTAACAGTTTACTGAAACTCGCAACAGATACTGAAAGGACTACTATCCTCTTTCAGGAATTAGTTCTTTATCTGACCTCATCACAGTATCCACCAATTATGGCAGCACCAGTTGGGCTAAATAGCATGAAATATTCTCCACGCTTGGTTTATTACAGATGGCTAATAGTCACCTACACAGAATCTTTATCGGCTTTTGTCATTTTTTGGTGTTCCTCCCTTAAAACATAATACATAGCACACTTCAACAAATACTGCCGTTTCATATTACTTCGGTTTTTTTTTATTCACAGCTAACCATCCTATCAATAATCATTAGCCTATCTGTAACCCTGGGACGCGTCGTAATAACCACAAATAGGTTCCTAACTCATTAGAAAAGGATATTTAAAACATCCCTTTCGAAATACAAAATTTCGAATCCCTTATAAATAAATATTATTTATAAGTTTTTTTTTCGTTAAATTTGTACAGGAAAAAATACAAATACAATTGTTCATTAAAAATAGCCCTTAGTATTTCATTGAATAGACATAGTAAAAAAACGTCATTTTTTTATAAAAAAGAAATAAATTTGTTTAAATGAAATGTAATTTGTAACGTAACTAACGATTCCGTGTATTAAACTTCTTACGATATCATTATAACCTTTTTTTTTTAACCTCGGGGACCACCGTTAGGTATTAGTTTAGAGGATCAGAGGATGAGATGTGGATAATTTCATCATAACTCCGGAACCACAGTTAAGTATTACATCAGATGATGAAGATGAATGATGTGTAGCATGTGTGAAAATGCGATGCCTGACCGCGATTCGAACCCGGGACCTCCGGATGAAAGGCCGAGACGCTACCCGTGCCACAGAGGCCGGCAACCATCATAACCTTTTTTTTCTTAGTTTTTCCACTCCCTGACGCCAGATACATAGTTAAGTATTTCGCAGCCTTGAGGAGGTGCCTTCGGGTTCAGGATCTGGAGTCCCCGTGCGTCCTCATCGCTACCTACCCAAGCAAGCTCGGACAAGTGATGACTCACCTCCTTCCCCCTCCAGTCGTTTTCTTCACCACCTATTGTGCTGGTGGACTTTGTTTAATTTCTCCATCTTCTCGTCCTCTTTCTATCTTCCGTCTCCCTCCTTCTCTGGTCTTTTCTTCCGGGCTTCGTCGTTGCTCTCAAAATGATGTCTTATTTCAGTGCCTAGTCTGCATCCCACTCAGCAGCCTCCTTTTCTTTCGTCTCCAGTAGCGTCCTTACTAGGCCTTCTACCTCATTCCATTGAGCACTTCCCCGGAGCATGTACTCCACAACAGTCTCACGGGTGATCCAGTAAAGCCCCTGTCAGAAATCTGTCAGAAATTCCCTAAATCTGTCCATTCCAGCATTCGGAGACACGTAGACGCTGATCAACATGCGGCCCGTTATTACCATAGCGACAAAACCCTAGCCGACTATTGTTCGCGTTACGGCAATCTTCCGGACACAGCTCTCAGTGCTACATCACCTTCATCGTCCACTAGCCAGAGGCTGTTACTTGTGAAGCGCCGATTGGGCTCCGAAAGGAATATAAAGTCTGCAGCTGTGTGTAGTGTTGTTACCCAGAGGAGGTCCTGAGCAGCAGGACTCCTGTTCGTATTTGGCTGAAGGCAGCACATTAATTGGCGTTACAGAAGCGGCTGCCTGTCCGATGCCCGCCTTCTCCGCACACTAGACACTTCGTTGGCGCCCGGTAATCAGCCCTTTTATGGCCGCTCTCCCCGCAGTTGTAGCAGCGGGCCGAGCGATCAGGACCACGGTAACTGGATGCGGCGTGCCCCAGCATCTGTAAAAATATGCTTCCTGAATCCTCAGCTCCACTCGGCAGGATTGCCAGCCCACCAGGATCCTTGCTGCAGACGTCAATTGATACATCTCCTGCTTTGACAGTATCACTGTGGCGTTCCGGCAGCTGCAGTAAGCTGGTCTCAGTGACGTGACCCTGACCGTTGTCTGATCGCCCACTATTTTCTTCACTGCCTGAAGTACATCCTCCACCGTGGCCTCTACATCAAGACCCCAGACGTGAATCATTGCAGTTCTTGATGCAGCTCGCCAGCCTGCGACCTTAACTTCTGGTGTCCTGTCCTCTATTCGCTGCTTTAGAGTGTCTATGGTGTTTCTGTCTTCTACAACCTTGACCTGCACGTCCTTTCCCTTTCCTCTTTCAACTAACTAAGTATTAGTTGGCCATGTTAATGCCAACCGAGGCCTTCACCGCTTAGAGGAAGTCTGCGTAGGAAGATCCCTCCTTCCTGAGAACCATCATTGCAGATTTAACCGATGGTTGTCCAAGAACCACCATCGATTAAAGGCAAAGTAATTGCCTTTAATTCCGTTAAAGGGCAAGTATTTGCCCTTTCTTCCAACAATCGTATTTCCACGTTTCTCACGTTTCTGCAGGCCCAGAACTCCGCTATCTTGCGAAGCCGGTCACCCGTTTGGTTCTTTTGCAGAACTAGTTCTAAGGGACCGCTATGCGCCCCTGATACCTTGTTGATCGCTTTTAGTGTGTGGGCAATCATCCCATTATCTCTATCCTTAAAAAAGGCTATGAATTTGCCACCGTGTTCTTCCTCATTGTTCTCCTCTCCTAGCAACAGCGCTCCGGTGATCTCCTTCACTACAGCCCCGGGAGCTGCCACCTTATTATGCAGCCATCCATCTGTTGCCGGTGCCGTCTTGGACGCCAGATCGACAACTTTACCATCATGCTTTACCCTTCTTTATTGCCACCTTCGTCAGTGCCTTTAAGTTTAGTACCTCTTGTAGCTCCGCCTGAGAACCGGTCTCTATTATCCTAGTCACGTCCGGTTTTCTGAATCCTCCGTCTGTGTGGCCATTTCTGTTCCGGTCGTCCCTCCTGCCTTGTCGGTCTTTAATTCACAAACCTCTTTGGCCAGCTTGTCGAGCATGTCCACAATGCTGCATACCTGTCTCTTCACTTTGTATTTCCTACACGCCTCCTGTAAGTCTTCCACTGTGTTCAGCAGCGACTCAATCATGTCGTCCTCATATTCCGTATCGCTGTCCAGAACCCGTTTGCTTTTCACTGAGGGATGATCCATTTTCAAAATTTCCCTCCGAAGAATAAGTGATCAAACGTGATAATAAACGTCAATATGGTGAACGATAAAAATTCAGTTGATTCACCGCAGTGAATGAAAGTTTTAAACGGAAACAAACCAATCACAGTCAAATTTAGATGTTCCAATGAAAATTTCATTCACAAAAATCAAATTGATATCTTCATTTATTACCAATAAATTAAAAGAATATAAGGGTTTCAACAAAAAAAAAATTATAAATTTATTTTAACTCTTTAAACATGAAATTTAAAAAAAAAAATTCGAATTTAGTTTTTAGATATTCACATGAAGATTACACACGCCAAAAATCTAGTTGACTCCTTCATTTGTTGTTGGAAAATAAAAAAAAATGGTAGATTTCATTGTTGCTGATTTCAAAGTCGAGAGTTTTAAGGTTCAAATCCTTATAAAGGTATTTTTATACGGATTTGAATAATAGATCATGGATACCGGTGTTTTTTTTCTGGGGTTGGTTTCAATTAACCACACTTCTGAGGAATGGTCGACCTCTCTTTATCTGTTTAGCCTCCGGAACTACCCTAAGGTATTCAGAGGATGAATGAGAATGATGTGTATGAATGTGAATGAAGGAATGGTTGACCTGAGATTGTAGAAGATTACACTTCATTCACATTCATACGTATCATCCTCATTCATCCTCTGAAGTAATACCTTACAGTAGTTTCGGAGGCTAAAACAGAAAAAGAGAGAGAGATTTCATTGTTATTTTATTTTAACCCTTTAAACTCAGAATTTAAAAAAAAATTCTTTCTTAATATGCACTTATAGCGTAAGAAAGACGTTTATACAAAATTTCATCAACTTATCATTAGTAGATTTTGCTAAGGGTTGATGAATCAAACAGTGAGAACAAGTTACTTTACAGACGCAGATATATATATATATATATATATATATATATATATTTATTTATTTATATAGCAATTTATACAGGTATCGTTTTATAATTAATAGATCATTAAATAAAGGTTAAGATATTTTGTTGAAGTTTAATTTTTGTGAACATGAATCTAGTTACTGATCCCAATATTTTTAAACTTCTTTATTACAAACTTTCATGGAAAGTTTTTATCCAAAAAAAAAGTGAAGATCTTAGCAATATTTAAGATTAAAGTAGAAAGAGATCTACCCTCTCTCTTCTCCTACTCGTTTCTTTGTATATGAACTTTCAAGAGGATGAAAAGATATGAGGTCACACCCCATCTTTCAAGATATATTATAGGTGAAGGAAAATTTCTTCTTACACCAGAAGATAATTTATTAGTATATTGTAATATATATACGTGAACTTGTGAACTTTGTATAAACCACGCAACAAATTGTACTGGCATTTTGATGTATATACGATACCTTTGTATATAGGTATATCATCCACTCTTAAAAATGAATTTAGAGAAAAATTTATTAAAATATAAAATTTTATATAAAATAATTTTTTTTTATTTTTTATTAATATAAAATTGTATTAATATTTTGCCTCTTATAGAAACCTAAAAATTTAATATTCTGAAATACTTCTATTACAAAAAATAAAAATAGCTGACAAAGTAATTTATGCCTTTCCCAGCTACACCAGTCAAGTCATAATTACCAAAATAAGATTTAAAGACACAAAAATAAGAAATAAGAATTTAAGCATCAAAATTCCAAAATTTCGAATTAAAAAAAAAGGTTTAATTTTAAATGATAACTTAGTCTGTAAGGAAAAATTTTGAAAAAGATTATTAATAAAGAAATGATCCCTAACAAGAAAAAATTAATTTAAAAAAATATTGAAAAAATAAAGTATAACTTTTATGAAACTATTGAGAAAAAAAAATGCATCTCATTTTAGGGTTCGAATCCCGGTCAGGCATGGCATTTTCACACACGTTACAATTCATTCGTCTCATCCTCTGAAGATTATACCTTAACGGTGGTTTTGGAGGTTAAACAAAAAACAAAAGAAAAGATCTCATTTTAGGTCTGGAATATAATAAATCCACTTTAATTTTAATAGCGCTTTAATTGATGAAGATAAACTTAAAAAAATTTTTTAAGTAAAGTTCTCTAAATCACCCTAATCCTATAAATCTAATACTACCCTACCTCAACAATAGTGGCTAAAATAAGAAAAATAAAAATTTTCCAAAAAAATATTTTGCATTTTAGGTTCTAGGGACTATAATTTTTTTTTTAATTTTAGATATTTCTTGAAACTTCTCTACATGAAATGAGTATTTAAAAAAAAAATTTTTGAAAAATATTTAAACCAAAGGAAGACAAAGCGAAAGAACAAAAACCATACATTTAAATTTTAAGAGGGGGCAATTGATTTTTTTGAACAATTTTTTTTTTTGGATTATTTATACATGAATTGAAGGTAACAAATTTTCTTCAATAAAATTCTCTTTAAATTGCCTCTTAAAAAAATTTGTAATCAGTTTTTCGCTCTATCTCCCTCCCCCATAACGAATTTTGAAAAGAAATTAATTCCTCATATACCGCGTGATTCAGGAAGAAACGGAGAAACTTCGGAAGGTGAAAAAAACAAAACTTGTAGAGAATTTAATTCTGAAAAGTTATAAATACTATTTCTTATCTATAACTAATCATTATATTCCCACTACATAATATTCTCCTTTGTACTTTTAAAACAATACAGTAAACATGCATCGTTTGTAATACAAAGGGTTTTAATAAATTGATAAATTAATTTAATAATATGTCAAGAATATCATAAATAAAATTTGTACTTTCTTTTTTGTTGGTGTTATGTAGTTAATGAAATTTGATTGCAGTGTTATCTAACATAAAGCTAGTTTATAAATTTGATTAGTTTTTTCTATTTATTAAATTTATTGCAATTTTAATATATATTGCTCTCTTAGCGTTAATAATAAATCTCTCAAGTAGCAGCGTATTACAAAATTTAATTTAAAAAAATATATATACTGAATGATTCAGGAGGAAAGGGAACTAATTTTCAAACTGATTCTAGTGGTTGAAACAAGAAATAAATGTTAAAACCTAATAAATATGACTGCCAAAAAAAAAAAAAAAAAAAAAAAAAAACGAAAACTGAATAATTACCAATGCAATAAAAACTGAACTAATACTAGTTCATTAAAGAGCTTGCGGAAGACAATTTTGTATACAGTTTTAAATAGATTTCATAAGAAAGTTACCTATTATAGTGGGTACTATGATTAGACTTCCGGAAAATTTCGACATATCTTTGCGTTTCACATCCCCAGACCCTAAAACCACCATTAGTTCTAAACTTTATATATATATATATATATATATATATATATATATATATATATGTATTTTTAACATTCTTGCAGACACGATAACCGCTGTAATTTTACACCAATCACTTTCAAATTGATACATAAAATATAACAACCCAAAATCTAGGTCGAGTTAATGGGAAAAATCAGACCACGGGGATGAAAACGGGGGGGACAATTCAATTTTGGAAAAAACCAAAATATCACTATAACTTTCTTATTAACTAGAATATCGAACAATATCGACACAAAACCTCTCTTAATAAGCACAGTATCAAATCGGTTTAAATTGGTCGTTAGTCGTCTAAATACTACCTCAAATCTTTATCTGAAACAATTTTTGATACGGCCGACCCGGTCGAATTCCTTACCCTACGGTAAGGAATGATCAAAATGTTGCTGGAATTGTAAGAAGATTGGGATTGTCGTATGTTAAACATGTGAAACTTTTTTCACATCCAACCATTGTCGAATTGAGAAAATATGAAATATTTCTTAACTTTAAGGTGCATATCTTTTTATCCCCTACTTAGCATTGGTAAAATCTTCCTCCGCCTTCCGGCGTGCCGAAAGGGATTTTTTGTATGCAGTATAATGTGGTCTGTTAAATAGAGTATGTACCTGATATATGTAAAATTTAGCCTTCAACCAACTAAAAAATACCACACTTGAATTTTCCAAATCAAACGATTGTTTGCAGAGATATTATAAGAGCACCCCATTGTACCTCCCAAAAACCCCCCTGGGGGTACCCCATTTGTTACTAGTTGATTATGATGATTAGCCTCGCACGAGTTGCTCTCTTCACCTCACTACTCTAGCCTCACACGAGTCCCCACGGAAATCCCAATATTATTAATCAGAAATTTTGTAAATTTACTTAATATTATTTTATTTAACCTAAATTTAATTCTGTTATTTTAGTAAATTGATTCGAATTATTCAGCGCAATTCCAACACACACAGTGATAAAGAGAGGCTCACAGTTCATTAATTCAGTTTGAGCTTCAACCGAAAAATCTCCACCCTACAACATAATCACAAATATATACATATATATACATATACATACACGAGTATATAGAGCGTATGACACTTCCGGTAACGTAAGGATTCCAAGCGGGGTCATACATCTAAATCGTTTCAGCCGTTGAGCTGCTACGGTGGGATAAACACACATACATAAACCCTAGATACATTACAATCCTTTTTGGGCAGTCATGTAATACGGAAAAACATTTATACAAACGTATGTCCGAATGTACTTTGTTATCAAGTAATGGCTAGAGAAAACTTTCTCCCGGATTTTAGTTTCTTCGGTGTAATAAGATCGCCTACTGGAATTTTTAAGGTGTTCTACAGGGAGTAAATTCTATGGTTTTTTTTATTTTTATTGACCTGAAAAATCGAATAAAATAGGTCCCAGAACTGAATCTCCTGTATTTTTCATGATATCCGATGTAACAGAAAAACTTCGGTGACGAAAAAACTTTTTTTCGGTTTGAAGTACGAATATAATAACATAGTTAAATGATTAATAAACGCATAAATTTTGTTATCAAAACTTTTAGAGAATTTAATTCTTAGAAAATTTATCTAATAAAGTCTATGAAATGCGAAGAAAATACTTGCTCAGGAAAGTTTTTAGTGACAAATTTTCAATTTTTTTGGAAATATGTATATATATATATATATATAT
>JAAAKQ030074164.1:0-15320 GCA_010016005.3 Zanna intricata | reverse complement strand
TTTATTTTCATGCGATAGTTGTTGCGTAGGATTTCATCCATGCCATTCAAAGTTTCTCCTAAATCTTTTTTATTTTCTGCTAGAATTAGTATATCGTCAGCAAATCGTAGCATCTTTATCTTTTCACCTTGCACCGTTACTCCGGTGCTAAATTGTTCATTAACTTAGGTTAATAATAACTATTAATAAATCAATATTTTTAAATAAAAAATTAAGTTAAAAAAAAGGAGATGTAGTCTGAGACGAACCGATGTATACCGTTGTTAAGATCCAAATATTTCATTAAAGTTTTATTTGCCTATTATTCTGGAACCAGTGAATATAAGTACCACTTATGATTTATCTTTGAAAAGCTCTAAATCAGAGCTTATTACTGTAATTAAGAAAAAGTTTAATATCCAATTTTTTTTTGGATTTTAGGCTTTTTTGGACACTTTTGATTCAATCGATTGCAATCAAAAGGAGAGGTGCATGATGTTGCAACAGTCCTAAATCCAAAATTTAAACATTCTACGGCTAATCGTTTTTTAATTATGCGATATATGTACGTACATACGTAGAGACGTCACGCCGAAACTAATAAAAATGGATATTTTGATTTGATAAATGGATGGTTAATTGGAATAGTAATTGGATATGGTAATGATTAATTGGATATTGGTTAATTGGATAATTGGTAAAATGGATGGTCAAAATGAATATTTCCTAACCGAAATTTTTCGTGATTTCAGTACAAGGTAATAAGAGGAAGAAATTGAGGTTTGAGCTCTGTTAAAAAATTACAACTCATGAAATAGTTAAAAATGTTCAGTATTTTGAAGCATTTCGTAGTAAAGTACGGTAAATTTATGAACGTTATTTAGTTACAGTTGGCAAAAAAATTTAACAATATCATGTGTAATAAAACATAAAACTACGTAATATTTTCGCGGCGGGCCGTAGACTCGCTCTTTTCCCAGTTTATTCCAAAATTTATGTTTCAAGAATTTCAGTACGATTCCATTTTACCACAGAAGTAACTTGAAAACAAACGTTTCATGATCCTTATTATATAAACTTTTTTTCTTTATTTTTTCTTGTAAAACATGTCATGAATTTTTTTTTCGTTTATCTATGTTTATTTATTTCTTATAGAATATGATTTAGCCAACTCAAAATGTTACTATAATGAAAATGAAGCTGGAAAATACAGTATGTATTCGACTTAACTCATTAACACAATTATTATGATAAATTGACGCGACATCAGACTTCCTCAAAGTTAAATAAAAAAATTATTATTTGGATTTAACGTGCAATTCTTGATGGTTAAGCTTACATTTGTACAAATAATCATCAGATATTCTAATTATATATAATGATAAATTAGTATTTTTAAAAGAAATTTATTAATTGCAATTTACGTAATTTTTATTTTTATGTAATTTAAAAGTATTATGTCGTACATGGGTTATAACGTTTTCTATTAGATTTTACTTGGCTGGTAAGTGGATGGGGATTAATTTATCGCAGTTTAAGGATTTGCATTTAAATCGTACCTCGTCCTTGGGTGGCTTGGATACATATATTATTTGCTTTGTACAATGAAGTTCATATTACTGTGAAAACAATTTCTGTTCTGAACAATAATAATGACGTGTTATAATACTAATAATAATAGAATTGGACTTCTAGCCAGATTTTACTATGTATTAAAGTTGGACAATTCCGTCCAATTCATCTTCAACGATTTAACCCGTAACTTCCTTTTCCCTTTTCATCTCTCTCCAACCTCTTCTATTTCTCCCTAATATTCTGTTCTTCCTTAATTCTATCTCTCAAGAGAGAAATCTATTTCAGAAATACTATGTTCACAATTCCTAAAGGAATTCATATCTCTGTAGATTTCATTTGTAAGGAATTTAACCTCGTAGACTGAAGTTAAAATTGTATATTTTATGTAACGTACGGTACTATTGAAAGTTTCAGTATATTATTGTATATAGTAGACTCAAATACATAGGCTCTTATTACATCTTTATCTGTATTTGAAAATTATTCAAATGATTTCCATTCGGGAAAACATTAACAAATAAAATACTTACTAGGATGGTTATGAACCGCAAATATTTTAATCCTATTGTAAAATAAAAAATTAAATATTAAAAAAAATTATTAACAGACCACACAAAAATAACAAAATACTAACAAAATATTAATAAGACTTTTTGCAATCCGAACCAATGGGACTTTTTTTATCGATTATAATGATTAACAAAATAAGATCTAAGCATCAAAGTTTTCAAATTTCAAATTTAAAAAAAAATTGATTTTGGAGCTCTCAAACTTTTTAGGGAAAAGTTAATAAATTTTTTTTATATATAAAAAAAATGATCTTTAACAAAAAATAAATAAATTAAAACAATTTAAATTTGTTGAAAATTAAAAAAAAAACAAAATAAAAGAATCAAAAAAATTTTTTTCCACCTATCGGTCAAAATCAGAAATTTCTAGGCACAATTTCTTATCAGTTTCTTCTGCCATAATGAATACTGCTCCTGTTTGGCATAAGTCTATATTGAAGAAAGGGAACTTATCTTATTTACAATCCATACATAGGAGAACATTATTACGAATAGTTTTTGCCTACCGTATCGTGTCCTACGAGGCGGTCTGTGTGCTGTGGACAGTGCCAACGATTGACCTATTGATTAAAGAGTGATGACTGGTACGGTGGCAGAGATAAAACTGAAGCTCAAGCTGATGTCAGACGCAGATGGAGAAACAAATGGGCTGCAGGTGAAAAGGCTTATAGACACGGAGACTCATTTCTGATTTGGATACATAGTGTGGCAGGAAGCACGAGGAATTGAACTAATTCCTCACACAAGCCAACATTGGTCACGGTGCTTATGAGAGATCACGGTGCTTAGGAAATATTATTTAATAATTTTTAGTTAAATTTACTTGAAACCAGTTATTATTATTATTTCGTTATCTTTGAGCATGTTTGGTTTTGTATATAAGACTTTGGTGCGAAACCTTCGAAATGTGTTGGGACAGAAGGAGAGGTTACACATTTAAAAAAAATAGAAGAGGTACAGAATAATTTTCACTCCGGACTGCGGTTTTAATCCAACCTAATTCGATCAAAATATCAATGAACTTGGTAATCTATTTAGTCCTTCTACGTTAACAGCTTTAAGGGACTTTTTTTATTTCATAAACATCATCGATGGATTCCTTCACCTCCTACTGTCTATTATCGTGTTCCTCCTTTGAATCCTCGCAACATACATCTCTATATCATGCAAAACCATACGACCTCACTTTATGTTAGATGTGTTAACCCAGTGTATTTTTTATGGAATCAAATTGTTTTCTTTCTGCCTTTTCCAGAAATGTAAAAATAAATTTGTTTTAGTAAATCTTTCATAATCTTCTTATGTTCTAGACTTTGTATCCAGAACTGCATTTTGTATATTTTTAGTATTCAGGACTATCCCGGCGCAGACCGGAAGTATAGACCAATATGCCTGCTGCCCGTACTAGGCAAATTGTATGATCGACCCGTTACCGAAAACTAAGGGTAGAAATTAAAGCAACGGGTGGACTGTCAGAGGCCCAATATGGATTTATTAGAGGCCGATCCACGGTTGATGCATTGCGGCGAGTTGTGAAATGGATAGAAGAGTGCAGGACGGGCACCAGGAGGACCAGAAGAATCTCCCTGATGGTCCTTCTCGATGTCCGCAACGCCTTTAACAGTGTCCCTTGGGCAAGCATAAGAGAGGAATTGCTAAACAGAAATATTAGTATATATCTAAGATCAATAATTAATGAATTCCTTAATCAGAGGGAGTTGCTGACATATACAGAGGAAGGAGAGCTGTTATTCAGCATGCAGGGCGGAGTACCACAGAGGTTTGCGCTGAGCACTCTGCTCTGGAACCTCACCTTTGACGTGTGCTCAGGATGAGGTTTCCAGAAAATGTGTTTCTGCTGGCTTATGCCGATGACCAGGCAGTCTTAATATCAGGCCACACAGAAGAGGACGTTGAGAGAGACGCCAATATAGCAAATAGAAGCATTAGTGATTGGCTTAGGGCGAGAGGACTAGAACTCGAATCCAAAAAAACTCAAGCGATCGCCATAGTAGGAAGGAGACGTACCCAACCAATTAATGTATATGTGGACGGACACCGAGTAACCACACAAAAAATACTTGGGTCAGTGGTTTGAGTAAATACACTGAAATACTTGGGTCAGTGTTTTGAAAAATCGGTACTATTCAATGCTTACATTCGGGAAGTCTCGAAAAAGGCAAAAGGCGTCATCAGAACACTTGGGAGACTAATGAGTGCGAATAGACTACCGAAGGCCTCTAAGAGAAGACTTCTCTTGGCTGCTGCCACGGCTTTGCTCTATGCGCGGTACCAGCGTGGTCTTCGGCTACGACAAGAAAAAAGAAAACCATGCCTGCTGCCGATCCAACGCAGAACGGGAATCAAAATCATAAATACCAACCGCACGGTATCCACAGCGATGGTGGGGGTGCTTGCAGGGGTACCTCCAATACATTTGATAGCCCGACAACGGACTAGAACTTACGAGGGGATTCCAAGAAGAGAAGCAGCAGTACTTTTAAATCAAGAATGCCAAGAACTCTGGGAGGAGACGAGGACGGTAGCCTGGACCCGACGCCTCATCCCCAGGTTGAAAACGTGGTTGGAGAGGGGACACGGGGGGGTGGGCTATCACCTCTCCCAATTCCTCTCTGGCCACGGAGACTTTGGTGTGTACCTGTATCGTTTCGGCAGGAGACAGTGGCAGAATTGTGTGTATTGTGGACTGCAGGATACTCCCTGTCATACTTTCTTCCATTGAGCACGCTGGGAAGTTACCACGGGAAGATCCAATATGGAAGGAATTAAACCGGAAACGATAATCCCATACATGCTCAGAGGCCCAAAAGAATGGGAAAATGCTGAGAAAAGGATGAAGGAAATACTAATTACCAAAAGTAAAGAATTCCAGGAATGGGAAACGTAACCATCTCCTTAAGGATGAACGGGAGGAAGGCACAGCCTCCTGTGGAGCCGGCGCTCGTCCTCGTTCGTGCGGATGGACGTCGGTGAGCAAGCACGGGGACTCCCGACACCCTGGGTCGAAAAAAAAAAGACCTAGACTTGTGGGGGTGCTCATATCCGTATGGGCACTCCCCATTAGAGTGGGCACAAAAAGTAAGACCGAGACCTGGCGGAGGGAGAGGGGCCCGTAACTGAATAGCTGAATCCGGTACCCGCTCCTAAAGTTAGAGGCAAGGCACAAAAAAAGATCTAGTCCCGGCGGGCTGACCTGTCATACCGGACATACAGCCGGTGGGCAGGGAGGATCGCTGTTAGAGGCAAAAAACACTCTCCCGGACTGAGTTTTGCTTAATTGCTTGTCCGGTCCGTGGGGAGGGGAAAAAAGTATTCAGGATGGATTAGTGGGCTAGTGGTGAATTCGTTATCGCAAATCAGCTGATTTTGAAATCGAGAATTCTTATGTTCAAATCCTAGTAAAAGTTACTATATCGTTTACGTTACTACTACATCGTGTACTACATATATTGTAGTACGTTTACTATATCAGTTAATTTGTACTATATCAATTTATTTGAATACTATATCGTGGATAACTTAGTTCTTTGATCAGGAACTAAGGAACGGTCTATATGAGATTGTACAGACTACACTAAATTTACATTCATACGTGTCATCTTCTGAAGTAATACCTTACGATGATCCCGAAGGCTAAACATAAAAAAAAAGAGTATTCAGAACTAACTTCTTTCAACGTCTTGAAATCGTTCAGTTTTTATAAAATCATTTTGAGTATTTCGTACGATAACGACTGTCTTATTCCGCGGTATATCAAATTTCCTTTGCTGTTCTGTTGTATTTTTTTAAATTTTCCCATTTTCTCTTGTCCATTTGAAGAGGATAGACGGTAATTGAGGGGAGGAGAAGGAGTAACTAAAAAAATTATTATTTATTTTTTAATCTTATTTAACAAAAAATAAATCTACAATCATATAAAAAATAGAAATTTACAAAATGATTTTAAATAAAGAAAGAAAAAATAAGTAAAAAAAATATTTTAAAAAATGTTTAACTATACTAAAAAATATTCATAAAATATGTGTTTTTCTTTACTTTAAAAAATATATACGAGTATATATATATATGTTTTCTTAAGTATTTACGATTCAGTACTATATGAGAATCAGCCGGCCTCCGCGGCTTGAGTGGTAATCTCGGGCTTTCATCTGGAGGTCCCGAGTTCGAATCCAGGTCAGGCATGGCATGTTTCACACACTACAATTCATTCATCTAATCCTCTGAATATATACCTTAACGGTGGTTCCGGAGGAAAAAAAAAGGTAGCTAATTAGTAAATGAAGATTGGTTTACATTGTTTTGTTTGTAAAAATATTTTTATTTTTAATTTTATTCTGCCTGCGTATATGTTATTCTAAATTTATATTTTATCATTCTAGGTTTAAAAATTTTAGTAATAAGACGTGTAAAATGTAGAAAATGTTTTAGTAAAGCAATATTTGTCAATTACATCCTCGTACAAGGTAGTATTGTGATTGCGAAAAATGTATGTTTTCAGATTTCAATGAAAATATCCATTTTGACCATCCCTAAATCCATTTTGACTAGTTTGTTTTGGCGTGACGTTTGTACGAACGTACATATGTATCTTTCGTAACTCAAAAACGATTAGCCTAGGATGTTTAAATTTTGCATTCAAGATTGTTGTAACATCTAATTGTGCAACTCCCTTTTGGATTGCAATCGACTGGACCGAAAGTTTCCAAAAATTCCCGAAATTCAAAAAAAAATTGGATTTTGGACTTTTTCTTAACTGCAGTAATAACACTTCATTGAGAGATTTTCAACGATATATAATAAGTGGTACTTATTTTCATTAGTTCCAGAGTTGTTGTCAAATGAAACTTTAATTAATGAAATATTTGAATCTTACAAGGGGACGACACGTTGGTTCGAATCAGGCTTCATCTCCTTTTTTTTAATGTTTTTTTTCCCAATTTAAATTTGTTGCTTTATTAATAATTATTAACCTCTGATTGTAAAAAAACTAATTCAATAATAAAATTTTAAAAAACATACGAAAAAATATCAGAAGTTATTAGTGAAATGAAATTTTATGTACTTTTCATTTTTTTTTAAATGTGTAATTTAATAGATATGGAACTCATGTGATGTCTACATCAGATTTTTTTGACAATAAGAATATGTTTTAAGAATATTTTAAAACGTTGTTGTTAATAATCATTTTTTAAATGCTTGTCCCTTTTTTTAATAAAAAGAAAAACAGTTTTATAAAAATTATAATATTTTTTATCGATTCACTTTAAATATAAACTATACACATAACCTAACTTGACGTAATATATAAGGCATATCAAATGATCCATATCAAGGCACTTCAGAACAGACTGCCAAAGATGGCAATAAAACGTTGTTCAACATAGTAAAGTATAATATACGCTCGTGTAACCTTTTCTTATATTTTTTTTAACTTTTGCAGAGTTTAACTTTTTTTTGCAGAGTTCTAAGTTTAACTTTTTTGAATCATATTTAATATTAATAAATATGTTTATGATCAATAAATTGGTATATATATTTTTTTTTCTTCTTTTTTTTTTTTACTCGTACATAACTTAAAAGATTGAATTAAGTGTAAAAATAATTTCATCTGTTATGAAATTATTTATGATTTATTTTTTATTTTTTTTATTTTAAAAGAGGATAATTTACGAGGGTCATTTTTTAAGTAAGGGCCATTTTTCCCCTAAACTATAATAACATTTTTCAAAAAACATTTATTTTCGGATTATACATACTTTTGCCTATTTTTCTACATAGATACCTTGTTTATTATTGCACTTGTCATACCTTATAACTAAATTTTGAAAACCGTCTTCAAAGAAGTCTGCCGCCTGCTCTGACAGCCTAGAGTTCACGCCGCTTTCACTTCTTCGTCGTTACTGAAGCGCTTCCCGCCGAGACGGTGTTTGAGGTACCGGAATAGGTGGAAATCGCTGGGAGCATGGTTGGGGCTATATGGTGCGTGATCCAAAACTTCCTAACCAAAAGATTCGATCAAGTCCCGAGTCGCGTGAGCAGTGTGAGGCCTTGCTTTGTCATGGAGGAGCAAAATTCCTTTTGACAGCATGCCGCGTCTTTTTTTTCGAATTTCTCTTCGGAGCTTTTTTAAAGTTACGCAGTAGGCATCTGGTTGATTTTTGTTCCCCGTGGCATATCGTGTTGTTATCGTGAATCGTTTGTCCTCACTAATTTTTGTTTCAAGTCACCAAATCATCAGTGATCACAGAGGGCCGGCCTGAGCGTTCTTCGTCAGGGACGTTTTCACGGCCACCTTCAAACTCCCTAACTCATTTCCGCACTTTGCCTTCACTCATTGCATTAGGGTCATAAACTTCAGTTATCTGGCGATGGATGTCTGTACCCGATATGTTTCTCGCAATCAAAAAACGTATGACTGACTGTATCTCACACGCGGTGGGCGATTCAATAATCTTAAACATTTTAAAGACGCACAACTAAGCGTACACTTCAGATACAGAGCTACAACTGGCATGAGTTTGTTCACAAAGGATCCTGGTAAGTGGCGCGGCGGCTCGTTGCGGCATAAATGCGAAATAGAGAACTGTACGCGCAAACGGCCCTTACTTAAAAAACGACCCTCGTAGTGACTTCTTTTCCGGATAGCAATTGATCTTTACTAAAATTTATTTATTAAATACGAGTAGGTTAAAAACAAAAACGTATTGGCAAAGTATTACATGACTTTCCCGGCTACGCCGGTTGAAAAGTAATCATAAAAATTTGTAAACAAATAAATAAAATTAAAACCAAGATATAAAAAAATAAAATCGTAAGAAATATTACGGAAATAAAATATTCTTAAATCTTGAAAGAATTTGGCTTTATTAAATTGCACTTATAATAACGACAATATTAACAAAAAATTAGTTTTACAAAAAATAAAATCGATAAAGCTAAAAACAAAATTTCTGAATTTTTTAAAACTTTGGAGCCCAAATATCGAGGGAGCTTTTTTTATTTATTTTCTTTATTTACATAACAACAACAGGTTTAAGCCGTCTTACAGTTACTAGATTAATGATAAATGAATTTTGTAGCGTTTGAAAAATGCCATGCCTGACTGGGATTTGAACTTAGAACCTCCGGATGGAAGGCCGAGACGCTACCAATCTGCCACAGAGTGATTATCAAAATAAGATTTATACATCAAAATTTCAAATTTTCGAATAAAAAATTTTTGATTTTGAGATGCTTTCTTACTATATTAGCAAAAAATTTATTTCTTAAGATATAATCCCTAACAAGAAAAAAAATTAATTTAATAGGGAATATTTAAAATATATATTGAAAAATGAAAGTAAAATTTTATAATAATTATTAAAAAAAAAAAAAATTTCTTATTTTGTACCCGCGATATATTATAGATGCCAAAGCTACTTTAATTTTAATAGCGATTTAAGTGATAAAAAAAATAACAGTACCGATAATTGTCTACCGAAACATTTGTGGAGACTTTACATGGTTATAACTTCTTTTTTATTTTTCTTAGTGTTTTATGACCAATAATTTTCTTCTTTATCAGTTATTAATGAATTGTTTTATATGTATTCTTTAATAATTTATTCGTTTTAAATTGTGGAACAATTGTCATGACAGTATTCTATTCATAATTTAAATACGAAGTTTATCACTTTATTCTAATTTAATCGTAAGAAAAGGTGCCGGGAACAGCTTTTTCACAATTCTACTCAAATATTTTTTTATGAAAATAAATAATATTTAATCTTTAAATTAGTTAACATTCATTTAGATAACTGCCAATCGGTTCAATGAATTAGCCAGGCAATTAAACGGGAGGAAAGAATTCTATAACACTCCAACAACCGTGTCTCGGCTTCTGAAATGGAGCCCAGAAGGGCCTTTTCTCCTTATTTGTTTAACCTCCGGAACTACCGTAAGGTATTACTTCAGAGGATGAATGAGATGATGTGAATGAAATGCAGTCGTGTACAATCTCAGATCGACCTCTCCTGAGAAGTGTGGTTAATTGAAATCCAACCACCAAAGAACACCGGTATCCACGATCTAGGATTCAAATCTGTATAAAAATAACTAGGATTTGAACCTTAGAACTCTCGACTTCGAAATCAGCTGATTTATGATGTCGCGTTAATCTCTAGATTAGGCCTGGAGATCATAGGCTTGGTTTAGCCCGGTGGGATAAACTAGGTCCAGGCGGGCCTTTTTTTTTCCCTTCCCCTAAGCTGGACCTCCAATAAAGTAAAGTATGGCACAGCCCAGGAGAGGAACAACGCACTCTAGTGGTATTCTATAGTGTGGAAACACAGAAAGAAACAAGGTTTTTCATTTTTATTAATCCAAATTTTTCTTTTATTGTTTTACTCATCAGGAACTCTTATTTTTATTTTATTTTACGTATTGGATATTTTCTTTGAATTTTCTGCAAATCTATTTTTTATTTTACTTACTTATCAGGGAAGGCAAGCCTTCCCCTATTTTGGCCCCAAAGGCCCAGGCGAGCCTTGTTTACTCTATCCAGTAAGATCCTTACCGGTTAGAACCGGACATATAGTGAAGATCCAACCGGCGGGCCAACCTGCCATGCCGAACGTACTGCCGACGGGCAGGAATGCCTTTTTATTTACTATTTAACCTCCGGTACCACCATAAGGTAAGTGGCGCGAATGGTAGCGTCTCGGCTTTTCATCCGGAGGTCCCGGGTTCGAATCCCGGTCAGGCATGTATTTTTCACACATGCTACAATTCATTCATCTCATCCTCTGAAGATATACCTAACGATGGTTCCAAAGGTTTAAAAAAAAAAAAAATTACTTTAGAGGACGATAAACATGACTCTAAATAAAGTGTAGTCTTGTACAGTTTCAAGTCGATCATTCCTGAGATGTGTGGTTAATTGAAACCCAACCACCAAAGAACACCGGTATCTACGATCTACTTTCAGAACATTCAATACTACAGATTTGAATACTTTCAGGTATTCAAATCTGTATAAAAGTAGCTGTTTTTATAAGGATTTGAACCTTAGAACTCTCGATTTCAAAATCAGCTGATTTGCGATTACGAGTTGACCACTACACCAACCTGGTGGGGAGGGAAAAGGCCTTTAGAGTATATGGACACTGCGCTGGACTCCATAATACTTGATTGTGAATCCAGCCCAGTGATGAGGGGGAAAAAACACCCCAATAATTACCGGAATAATTAATTTTTTTATTAGTACATGAATTGCTAAATGTACATCTGTATAGTGTTAATAATTTAAATAAATTCTTATAAAAAAGATTTCTATTAAGCGGAGATTTTTGCCAATATACTTTAATGGAAGAGAAGGCAAAGGAAGTTAGTACTAACATTGTTATTTCTATTTATATATATATATATGTATATATAGTAGCACTTTGCTTAATTTATTTGTTAAATCATCTGAGATTTTCATGTCCTTCAAACTCATTTTCTTATTAAACGCCCACAAACGTAATACGATCTACTGATGTAAAGAACTTTTCCTATTTCAATATGTTTAAACTCTGTGTGATTTTTTTTTTTTTCATTATACTATGACGAAATGTCAGTGAACTATTTTTGAGTAATTTAATCTTTAATCTTTTCCCTAAAATTAGTAATGAGTATAAAAATTTGAGTAAAAATTATATTTAGTATCAAATATTTACTTTTATAACAGCAAAAAATAATTAGAATAAATTTTTATTCTAATATAAAACGTCTCATATTAAAATATGTTCTACAATTGGAAATAAATTTATAAAATATTCATATAAACAATGCGTATGAAAACGCTTTGTTTTCCAGCTACAAATTGTAAAAAATTTTTACCATGATTTTAAACTCCATGGGTTAAAGAAATCTATGTTAATATTCTTGAAACTTAAATTAATGGGAATGTTATATAGTTTCATGTGGGTTTTGACTTAAAAAAAAAAAAAAATTAATAAATTAGGTCTCAGAATTTGACTCCAATAAGTTTTGAGTAAAACACTAAAAATTGAAGTAGCAATAATTGCTACACCAACTTTTGTTTACTGGTTATTTTATTGACTTTTGTTGAATTAATTTTAAGACTATCAGTATAAACGTCGACCGAACTTGAAGGCAAGTTTAAGAAATTGCGGAAATATTATAAATAGCGGAAATATTTATAATACCAAAACAATTGTGTGTGCGCGCATGTATGTGTGAGTGAGTGAGTGAGTGTGTGTGTGGGTGGGTTTTGTGTGGGTATGCACGCGCGTATGAGAAGGGTATCACAGAGCATCACGTGAGAACCATCTAACAGACTGCTTTAAAATCTTTAGGATACATTAATGTTATCCCAAGAAGATTTTAAGCTATAGATTAAATTCCAAGCCCCTTTTGGGGGGATTATGGTATCAGATCATCCAGCGAGAACCAATATCGATTGATTGCTTTCAAATTTTCAGGATACATTTGTTTTTTCCCTAGGGAAAACAAGTAGGCGAATTCTGTCTTTGAAGAAGGGCGAGATGAAAAATTGTCAAGATAAGAATTAAAGGGGATGTACTCCTAAAGCCAGTTTTTAATCACTATTAAAAGACAGGATAGAAAATATAGAGGTGAGTCTTAAAAGAAAGACAGACAGGAAGACTGTAGTGCATATTTAAGGACATAGTTGCCGAGACAGATAATCAATAATAGAGGGTATTTTAAAGGCAGTTGGAGCGCGAGATTCACCGAAGTTAACCTCCGTCAAACGTGACAATGCGTTACCCCACAATAAGGTTCTTGCGATTAACTACAATAGAAGTCGATCCTCTATAGAAGGTTTCTGGGAGGTTGCGGCTAGAAGGGAAGCTATTTTGGTTGTCATCGAGCCAAAAAAAAAAGCAGTAGTCAGGAATGACAGAATGTTTACTGATTCACTCCGGGACGTAGGAATTGACCTTCTGAGGACAGACATACCTGTGGTGGACAATAGAAGGAATGAAGAGTGTGTCTGGGTGGACGTGGGGGAATTCGTTATCTTCGAAAGTTACCACTACTCTAATAACCGCTTGTATATCTTTGGTGAGTTTGCCGATAAGTAATTCGTCAAGCATTCATATGAGTAGAATGGTGCTTATCGTCGACAACTTCAATACTGTCTTCGGAGTTCTGTGTAAGCAACTGGAATCGCAGAAGGGATCTCCTGGCAGAGACGGTCAATCAGTAGGAATTCACGTATATTAACGATGAGGATCGCACCTTCCAAAGAAGTATATCTCTATCGTAGTTGTATCTGGCATTTATATGCTCGTGAATTGGATCAGTAATTGGTTGGTTGCTGACGAAATCACGCTCAGTGATCATGAACTGATCTTGTTTGATGTTCAACAAGGCTTAGGCATCAAACACTGTCTACAAAAAAATCTCCAAAATGATTGAGGGAGGTAATTGCCTCCAAACACTTTTTTTTTATTTAACATGTTAACTGCCGACTACGAAATAACTCGTAGTTGGATGATTTTAATTGCGTATCCCAGTTACGAGGAATTTCATATAATAGCATTGATTCTGTAGCGCCAGCTACGAATATGCTCGTACGGAATCTAAGTATTTAACGTATGGTTGGCGTACAGAATAAGCGAGAAAAGTCAGTTTGGCACAAAAACATTTTATTTTACTCGTATCGGCTTATCTCGTAGTCGGCAGTAGATGACATAACTGTAATCTCATACGACGACTACGAGATAATTCGTATAACGGGTTCATGGCATAAAAACACTGCTTGGAATCTGTTCTGCCTGAGAAAATTACGTGAAAAATATATTTATTCATTTACAAACGAAATATAAAGTGAGCGTAGAGGATCAGATTCGGGCAATGTTGCCAACTACGGGTTATCTCGTAGTCGGCAGTTAACGTGTTAAAAAAAATAATAAATTCTTTATTTCCCATGTTGGCAAATAGCTCCTAAATTTAAGTTTCAAATATTTCAGTATGATTCCATTTCACAATAAAAGTAGAAATCTGGAAGAAATTTTTCGCGTATTATAATTATAGAATGAAATTATTTTGAATCCATGTTTATATGAAGTTTTTTTTTTGTTTAATTTCCTTTTAGAACTACTGTCCCGTTTATTTTTGAGAAAAAAATTCTTTGTTTACAAAATAAAAACAAATGAAATTAATTTCTTTCACATTGAGAGGATTCAAAAATTTAAATAATTTTTTTTTTTTTTTAAGATTTCTGGTTACATTTATTTCTTTGAAGTCATTTTTAAATAAATATTGTTTAATATTTTGTTTATATTTAAATGTTTGGATTACTTTTTACTTTATAAAAGACATAATTTAAAAAATCTTACATCTATAGCAATATTAAATTTGATATAGCTGCCGCTTTAAAATTTGAACATACAAAAAAGTTTTTATTTAATAAAGAGTAGAATTTAAAAAAAAAAAAATTCATTGATGTCAGTAGATTTTTTTAATGATTAATTTTTACAAAGAGCAAACAGAAAACTCAGCATATTCAGAGATGTTTATAAGAACTATTTTTTGTAGTTTTCAAATATTAGCACATACTTTATGTTAGCTTTCTGTGTGTGTGTGTGTGTGTGTGTGTGTGTGTGTGTGTGTGTGTGTGTGTGTGTGTGTGTGTGCACATACAAACGCGCGCACGCGTTAAAAGGATTCTATTTTAATCTTTTTTGTGATTTTTTTTTTTTTTTTATTATCAGTAAAACTGTAACTGTTCTGTCAATAAACAGATACTTTTTTTTTTTGTTTTTTCTTTTATTCCATAATGTTAGCAAACAGGACCTAATGTTTATATTGCACTTATAGCGATTCCTTATAGAACTTTAATATTATCAGTACAAAATCAAAAGAGAAAGAAAAAAATAAATTCAGATTATTTCATTAAATAACATTATAATCGTTTTTTTGTATTTCTCTTTTTATAATTAAACATCTGCACTGAGATTATTTTAGTTATGTATATGTTATATAATTATTATAGTAATGATAATATTATCTGGGGCAGAGTAGTAATACTAATATTATCTATTAATTATACTAATAATACAACTAATATAATAATATTAGAAAATTTTACTTTCTAAGAGAATTGTGTCCTCAAGATACTTTAAAAATACTTTATTTTGCACTTATACAATCAAGATTGAACTATGG
>JAAAKQ030074153.1:0-15320 GCA_010016005.3 Zanna intricata | reverse complement strand
GTGTGTGAAAAATGCCATGCCTGACCGGGATTCGAACCCGGGACCTCCGGATGAAAAAGGCCGAGACGCTACCACTCGGCCACGGAGGCCGGCAACATTTTTATACCTACACTACCTGATATGGCTTCGGATATTTTGAAGTATCAGTATGTTCTTAATTAAAACATATAACATTTTTTTGAGAGCTGTTTGATGTAAGTACTCTGCATCCAAATATCTGTTCTAAAAAAAAATAAATTCTTTTTTTTTTCTATCTAACAAATTTATTTGAATTCTATTAATCATATTTAATTCTTTTGACTAAATAGTGAATCATACTCAAATTCTCAATACAATGCTGAATTTTACAGTGATTAATATGGATGAGATAATTTTGTAGCCTGCGAAAAATACAACATCTGACCATGACTCGTAGTCATTTTATACCGGAATTTATTTTTATTGTTTATAAACTACAATTTTTTAATCAATTGGCCAGAAATCGATGTATTTTTAATATCCAATAAGAATTAGTTGGGAATATGCATATTTCAAAATAGCAGGAAATATTGATATTAACAATAACCAGGTTGTAGACATAACCCAATAACTAGATAACACAGTAACATACTCTTTTATACCGATCATTTTAATCATTCTCTATATTAACATATTTTACATATTAAAAATATAAGCATTATTGATTATATTTGATTATTAATTATAGATATAAATTATAAATATAATCAACCAAACTTAAATTATGCTTCGATTGCTAACCTCGAATAATTAACAGACTAATTAACAGTAATATTAATAATAATCAATGAATTTATTATTTAAACATTCAAAACATTACGTTAATTAGTAAGGTTAGCAAGCCAAGCGAGCGTAGGTAAGTTTGGTTAGATTATATATATAAAATAAATATAAATGGTTATAGTAATGGTTATATTGGGTTATTTTGATTTTTCATTTTGGAACATGCATATACCCAGCTAATTCTTATTGGATATTAAAAATACGTAGATCTTTAACCGATTGGTCGATTGGTTAAAAAAGATTGGGGGAGGTGAATTCCGAAAAAATAGTCATCTTTTGATTTAATTAATCGGAATTTAAGCAGGGGTTCCGTCCTCTGGATCCCCTATAATGTTCATTATCCTCTTGCTTGTGAGAATGACGATAAATAACCCGCTGGGTTAGTGAAGCGTTTAAACTCGTCATCACAAAATCAGCTGATTTTCGAAGTCGAGATTTCTAAGATTCTAATCCTCGTAAATACAGTTGATTTTATATGGATTTGAATGCTAAACTTTGGATACAGTTGTTATTTGGTGATTGGATTTGAATTAACCACAAGCCTCAGACGTGGTCGGCCTGAATCTGTTCATGACTATACATTTACCAGTAAGTTTACATGGCACATTGTGTACAGATGTCTTGTCATCTCTGCAGAGTACTACCTAAATCATGTCAATGTGCTGATACTCTGTAACCTAGTATTATATGAAATAAAATAAATAACAATTAATTTTTCAAGTTATGAAACTATCAGTGAATTGTAATTTCTTCAAAGCAAGAGTTTGGTCAGTACAGAATTGGAAACTTTGATTGCTCTTAAGTTTGCAGCTTTCAAAATAGTCGGCTTCCATTTAGAAATTGTATTTATAGCTGGTTACCCGTCTTTCGCACAGGGTAAAACACTTTTTTTTAGCGTTACCCGACAAACACCACTAGGAGGTGATCTTACTACGTTTCTCATTTTTTATTTATTTATTTTTTTGTTATCTTATTTTTTCTCAATCAAATTTAACTCAAATTAACTCAATCAAATGCAATTAGTAGCGGCATGTTGCATGGCAAATTCATTAACAGTAGTGTAGGACAATGGTACGCCGTACATCGTCACAACTTTAAAACTGCTTTTATTGAAAACCAAAAGATGTATCAAAAAATACTACAGACCTTTTTTGTACAAAATTAAATTTTAAATATTGCTTGAGGTGTCCGAACTCGATTTCATCATAATTAAGTTGAATATCGGCAAGAAACATAATTTGGTTGTTTACCGTAAGCCATAAAAAAGCCACCGTATTGAAACGGTGAAAATTTCTTTACGGGCATAGTCTTTTATCTTTGCAATTATGAAAACGATGTTAATTCAAAATTTTCAGCTTCATCGATTGAGTCGTTTGACAGCGTTACATTTTTACGTACAAAATCATAAGAGTCTACTAGACTCTAATGATTTTCTGTATATCTTAATCTAATGCTATCTCTTTATTTTTAAGCAATGAAATTCTTTTCAGATATTGGATTTTTTGTGTAATCTTGTTCTTTGCAAAAAATAATTATAGTTTTTTATTTTAGGGCGATAAAAAAATATTAATATGAAAATCGCAGAAAAAAACATTAACTTTAAATAAGGGGGGTTCTGATATCGGTTTGTTGTTCAAAAATCCATTATTTCTCTTAATCAACTGTTAATATTACAACTGATTTCAGAAGATTCCGCAATGAGTGAAAATTAAAGGATGTTTGGTCGAAGACTTTAATAAAGTAAGAATTTCGTAACCCTACGTTACATGATTATGAAGGGCAACCCGATTTACCCCGCAAGCTACTGGAAAAATACTTGAAGAAAGAATGAAAACTTTTTCAACAAAAATTCCCAGTTTTTCCCCCTGAATAGTTTATCTTGGAACAAGTTAGATCATTTATTTATTTGCGGTTTCTTTTTTGTCTGGTTTTCTACCTGCGCAGTACCTCTTCATTCTGATATCACTTTCCTGGGTTCTTCAGAAGATCACTTCTGTTATTCTTGCATTTTGGCGCTTCTTGGAACCTTTTATTTTCAGTTTTTAATATTCTGTTTATCTTATAATTTCTTCAGTTCTTTTAAGTCTTCTTGGACTTGTGTGAACCATTTGCCTTTTGTTTTTTACTTTGGAAGAAATTAAATATTTACTTCATCAGTTTACTGTTCTTCATTGCAAATAAATGGAAGTAAAATGTAATTCGTCTAATAATGCCATATAATCAGCGAAAGCTAAAGAGTTAATCTTTAGTCCTTTAATGTCCATCCTTATTCCACTAATTTTGTCTAAATTTTTGTATACTTTAAACAGCTTTATATATATATATATATATATATATTATATATATATATATTTATAAGATAAAAGAATATTTTGGCAAATTTCTTGGAAACTAGTATCGTACTACGAAATTTTTATTGAAAAAACGTTATATTTTAAACGAATCAATGCATTTTTTTCATCTTTGTATATATTACTTACAAGTTTTAGATCATTTTTAAAATACCCATTTTCTTTTATTCATTCTTATTTAGTCTGTAGTAACAATTGTCTAATAAAAATTTAAATAGAAATTGTTTTTTTCAGTATTCCGTATATTTCTATTCACAATACAATGTTTTATGTATACATAAATTATAAAAACAGTATAAAATATTTCATAAAGAAAGGTAATTAAATTACGACTGGAAGTAAGCTATCATTTATTTTAAATAAATCTTTTAAATTTTTATTGGGAATTTTTCTACCTATTACAAATTAATATTGTCTCTAATTAATTCATAATTTTCTATTACTTATGTTTTTATAAAGAAGTTTGAAGTATAATTTTTGATCATTTAAACCTCTTATAAAAAAAAAATTCCTTTTTTTTCTAATAATGTGATTATTAATGTTATTCTAATAATGTTATTTATGAGATTAAAATTAGAAAAATTCCTTGTCAATCCTTTTACTTAAAATGGAGATAATCATTTGTTTAAAGATTTTGTTATTTAAAAAAATATATTGTAAGAGGATTTTGTGTGTGTGTTTTGTTAGTTTGTATTTGTGTGAGTAAGCATTTGCGCGCGCACCAATGTGTCTACATTGCTTCTAGTTTAGCTTATCACTAAGTTGCACTCCTTGCAAGAGCTCACTTTTCCCTACATTTACTTAACGGGGTTTGAGTACTGTAAAACTGTTATGAATATTGACCTAGTTATAATACCACCTTAAGTGATTTTATTATTATTATTACTTTTATTAATAAAATATAAAAATTGAAATCTATACGAATTATATTTTGGCTCTTACATAATTTTTTCTTTTTTTTTTTACAACAGATTTTTTTAATTATAAATAACTTTAGCTTACTTGTTAGAGAAAAAAAAAAAAAATACTCGTATATAATAATAATAAGCAATTTAAAAAGTGTAAATTAATTTCTTTTGTCGATAAAATATGTTATTTATTTTATATCTATAATATTTATTATATATATATATATATATATATTTCAGATCAAAGCGTTTTATTTTACGCCTCAGTAGAGTAAATATTACAAACTTAATTGGTTTTTTATTACAGTTAAGTTTATTAAAATAATGATGTGAATAAATTTTAATTAAAAATACATAATACAAAACATAATAATTTTCTATTCTTTAAGTACTTATATTTTAAATTATATTATAATAGATACTCAGACAGATACAGGCACGAAGAAAATTTATTTTCTCGCATCGTTGACCTAATTTAACGATTACTTTTGGATCATGCGGTTTATTGGTGCTGGTTTCTTTTATTGTTACAAATATGAATATTTAAAAATAAACAAAAATTTAAATACTTTTATATTACCGACTTCACCCGATTCCTATCATGCTACTATTTCTAGGACCAAAAGAGGGAATATTTTTTCAAAAATAAAATTTTTTTTCGGAATAAAATTCACCGATGATGCATAAAATTTCTCTATATTGTGGTATGTTTATAATATATTGTTTCAAAATATGAAAGATTACATTAAATTTTCCTTTAATTATACATGCTACTAGTAAATGTCTTGTTAGTTAAATGAAAAGTCTTGTTATTAAGCCTTTTTTCTTTGCTGAAAAGACTGTTAATAGAAACGTTTATCTTGAATTTTTAAATGACTGCTGCCTTCTTTGACCGGATAACTGTGTCGAAAAATTATGAAAATGTGTCGAATGTTTGCCAACAAGATACCCTAACATTTAATTAGTCAGGCTTTGAATAGAAAATTTGTAGATATATAGATAGGCCTAGAAGGCCTCACTTTCTTTTTTTCTGTTTTTCTTTCCTGAACTACCGTAAGGTATTACGTCAGTGAATGAATGAAGACGATATATGACTGTAAATTAAGTTTATTCTTATACAATCTCACGTCGACCACTCCTGTGAAGTGGGATTAATTGCAACCCACCCAGCAAAGAACATCGGTATCCACGATCTAGTATTCAAATCCGTATAAAAGTAATCACCTTTGCTAGGATTTGAAACTTAGAATTCTGGACTTTGAAATCAGCTGATTTACAATGTTGAATTGCCCTTCTTAGTATCAGATTGCACTTCTGTATTAGTAGCCAGGCCTAGAAGGCCTGGATAAGAAGTGTGAACCTAACACCTTATGATTTTTCTTTGGAGATACACTATAAATATTGCCGTAAGAAAAAATTGTGTGACCCGTATCACTTAAAGAAAAGAATTATTGAACTTATTACCACCGAACTACTATGACAACACAATAAGTTTTTCCTTTCATTTTCATAATCTGTATACTGAAACTTATTGATTTTGTTTTCACAGATACATACGTTTAGATTGAATGATCAGAAAAAACTCATCCCTTAGAAAAACTACTCAAATATGAGTAAAAAAAAAAAACATAATTCTGTGAAAAATAATTTTGCAAAAATAAAAAAAATAATGATTAATAGATTAAAAATTACCAAATAATAATAAAGCTCAGAAAAAGATTAATTTAGGCGGTCTTAATATATATTTACAAAAAACAAAAATATAAATACCTAACATAAGTAAAAAAAAACCAGAAACATCTTAATGAAAAAATATATATGCCTATAGAAATTAAATAAATTAAACAAATCCATTAGCAGTTGTGAAAGAAAAAAGCTAAAAATGCTATTAATTTTAGTTTATAAATTAATTATGCTTAAATATAAATTTGAATCATAGAAAATTATTACGCCATAATATTTTTGAGTTAATCAAAATAAGGTAACTAAAAACCAACACCAAATAAACAAACAATAATAATAAAAATTCATAAATTTACACTAAATTAAAAGAAAAAAAATAACGTTGACGTATGTAATTGACAGATTTTAATAATTACTTGTTAACTTTTGCGAAAGATATAGCACGAATTACAGATTAAATATGGCAAACTCCACTTCACAATTTAATATTGGCAGGGTTTATTGAAGATGTACATATCCCTTTGTCTTTAGCGACATTAAAAAATTAATGTAAAATGAAAAATATTTCTACCCAAAGTTTTTAAAACTTTTTGCTGAATATATTTTTTCTTGCACTTGTTTTTTTTTTTTAATTGACATTTAATTTTATTGAAAAGTCCATTAAGTAAAAAGATGATGAACATTTATTTTTATGACCAATAAAAAGGTGATATCACTAAACATATTTTTGAATTTTCGTTTAGTTTAAGTGTACAAATTATTAATTGAATTTTATTTTAATCCAACATAGGGTTGATGATTTAGCAAAAAGAATTTCAGTTGTTTATTAATATTGGTAAAAATTCTTCTGCTTGCTTTTTTTTGTTTAACCTCCGAAATCACCATTAAGGTATATCTTCAGAGGATGATGAGATGAATGAATTGTAGCGTGTGTGAAAAATGCCATGCCTGACCAGGATTCGAACCCGGGAGCTCCGGATGGAAGGCCGAGACGCTACCACTCGCACCACGGAGGCCAGCGGTTTTAATTATATGTTAATTTTAATACTTCAAATATTGAGTTGATTCTAATAATCTTCAAAAAAGCAATATTTACTAATTTACTTGCTTAATGTTTCTATTTGTACTAAATATAAAGAAAATGAATATCTTAGTTAAATAAAATCAAAGTTTCATAGATGATATTCTATGTTTTTGCTACATAATTTATGTTTCATGTTACTAACTTGTAGCTTTAAAAAAAGAAGAAAAATTAGTTTTCCTGGACCAAATCGCTCTTTTTCTTGTTTAGTACCACCGTAAGATGGTACTTCAGAGGATGATATGTATGAATGCAAATGAAGTGTAGTCTCAGATCGACATTTCGTGAGATGTGTGGTTAATTGAAACCACCAAAGAACACCGGTATCCCTAGTATAATAAACCGAATTATTACTCCAAATTTATTTATGTCTTTCTTCCAAGTAAGTAAATATTTTAAAATTTAACAAAGCCAATTTCATATACATATAATCAGACTCCAAGGGCCAGAAAATATCAAAATAATTTGTATAACAGTTCTATATTTATCTCTTAAGGAGCTGAGTGTTTCTGAATAAAAATCCTTTGTTAGAGATTTTATTTCCGGCTGAAATCTGTTAAGAGGTCTTACGAGATATGTTACCCTAAACTTTATTGAAAATCTGTTGGGGTTTTCATTCATAAATAACCACTTAAATTAAACAAAACAATCTGAACCAAGGAAAGTCCTATATTTTAAAACTGTAAGAAAGTCTCAATTTTGTTCGACCCATTTTGCATCTTCTTAAAGTTCCTTAATAAAAATGATTAACAATTTATTATTTCTTCAGGAAAAATAAAAAATCCCTAAAAATCCTCAAATAAAATAAATAAATGTTTTATTTGGATTTTACCCCTTTTAAATTGCTTAAAAATTAATTATAACAATAATTTACGATTATTTTTCCTATTAAATCTATCCTGAATAAAAGTGTAATATTTTTAGCTTTATAGGTATTCAGGAAATTTCAGGATAAGTAGGTAAAAACTTATGCATCTATGTTTATAGTTTTATCATGTTTGTTTTTAGTTACAGTTATATTAATAAAATTTTATAGTATATTTTAAATTAGTAAAATCTTAATTATGAAGAAATCTTCATAATTACCTTATCTTATAACCTATAATTACCTTACTCCTTCATAACCTATACATGAAACTGTTCGACTCTGCGCATTTGACACTGAGTGTCAATATAATGTTTCTTACCATCAAGTTTTATATATATTTTATTTTCTAAGCATTTTATATAAAAATATGTATGTATGTATATATATATATATATATAAAAGTTTCAATGAGGGCTTATTACTGCAGTTAATAAAAGGATCCAAAATCCAATTATTTTTAGATTTTGGGCTTCTTTGGATACTTCTGGTTTAGTCGATTGCAATCAAAAAGGAGGTGCATAATTAGATGTTACCACAGTCCTAAATCCAAAATTTCAACATTCTACGGCTAATCCTTTTTTAGTTAAGTGAGATACGTACGTACGTACATAAAGCCGTCATGCTGAAACTAGTCAAAATGTATTCAGGGACGGTCAAAATGGATATTTCTGTTGAAATCTGAAATTCTAAAAATTTAAAAATTGAACTAAATTTAATAACATATTAAATTTATTCCTTTATTTTCTCTAATTATAGAAGCAAAAAAAAGGATGAGCCGACAAAAAAGTAAAGTTAATCTAATGCAATTTCTGTGAGTTATCATTTGGAAGGTTATTATCTGACATCGATAGTTTGAGTTTTAAAATATTAGTAGTCTTTAAAATATTGTTTTTAACATTCCTTTTAACAAACTGAATCACAATCTGTTTTAACTTAAATTTTTAGCATTGTCTTGTTTGTTTAATCTATGAACTATTGTCTAACTATCTATGAACTCGTGTTTGTTTAATCTATGAAGGAAGATCAATATCCATTTTCTTAAACAAAGCTTGTAAATTATGTTTTAGTTCATCATTATTATTATCAGTTTCCGGCAACCCAGATATTTCAAGATTTTTGTTACTTGGTAACTTAATGTTGTTACTGACCACAACATTAAGACTGAAAATCTTACTAATGTGCCCTCTACCAGTCTTACTGTGTAATTTTCCTAATGTGAAAAATATTACTAAAATACAATTAATTTGTATTTTAGAATAATTTTCACTGACTTAAATGCTGAAAATGTTTTTTAAGACAGCAAAGTTAAGATTTCAAGTTAGAGATTTCAGATTCTTGCTGTTTAAACCACCTTATCAATATGAGTAATTCTATTTTTGAAAATATTCAAGGTTACCAATACCTGTTCCATTTTTTGTTCCCAGGTTGTATAGTTTCGAAGAAAAGTTTTTGTTTTGACAAATAGTTGTTTAATAAAATTCTTCACAAATAACTCAATAGAATCAACCTCTACAGAAGTGACCAGCGATGAATTAAAACTGCGATTTAACTTTTCATTAATGTTACGGAGTAAAATAGACTTATAATCTTTATTTTCCATATTCCAATCTTCGTAGGAGAAGACAGTCGTCTTATGACAATTCAGGGTCGCCACACCATCACCCTCGTCATCGTTCATAGGACTGATGGGCATTAAAGGGAGTCGTCTTATTGATCCTCTAAGTGAGTACATATCACTGTCATCAGCCAGGCCTCAATTGGGATGCCACTGATGAAAATTCCTCGGTAGACATTTACATCAATGAATTTTAACATAGTCTTTGCATTCGCTGTTTGCTTCTTTCGGACCCCCTTCTCTCTTCTGTCCCACTCTTTGCTCTCTGAACTAGTTAACCGAGTTGAAGGAAGTTGGAACCCCGCGCGTAGTTCACTGTAACCAACTAGTTATAAGTGGCTGTAAATGTGTCTCATCCATCGAATGTTTAAATAAGTAACAAGCGCACCATGAAATTATTGATAGAAACAATGATGATTAAGACTTAGTTCCTTAAGTGATCTCAGCTTGATTATTTAGTTGAATTAATTTCAATTACCGCGTAACATTTACTTCATCATATAATCCGCCCTCGTTAAAGAGCAGCTGCACCTCTCCTTTCTTTTGCACAGTAGATTTTGCTTTTGCAGATGATAGGCCCCCTATCAATCGCTCTTTCTTTATCTTTTTTTCTGTTTAGCCTCCGGTACCACTGTAAGGTATTACTTCAGAAAATGAATGATGATGATATCTATGAATGTAAAGGAAGTGTAGTGTTGTACAGTCTCAGGTCGACCATTCCTGAGTTGTGTGGTTAATTAAAACCAACATCAAAGAACACGTGTATCCACGATCTAGTATTCAAATCCGTATAAAAGAAATTGCTTTTACTAGAATTTGAACCTTAGAACTCTTAACTTCGAAATCAGCTGATTTGCGACGACGAGTAAACCACTTGACTAGCAAGTGTGTTAGGTGGGCTAGAGGAGATAGGCCTGAACATTGAAAATGCAACTTGGATTTACGTGATTTTCAATCAAGAAGATTACAAAGCAGATGGTAATGCTGTATTACATTTAGAGCAATCCATCATGTTATTCGAATAATTAGGAAAAACAAATTAAGATGTATTCTATAATGCACCAAAATTATGTTTGTACAAGATTAATCATTGTCAGCAGTTAAATAGAAATAGATAGATGTAAAATGTATGAGTCTATGATAATTTAGATATTATCTAAATAGATAGAGTAAGATAGACTCTATCAAGAGTAAGATAGAGTAATTATCTTAGAGTCTAGGATAATTAAAAATTTTATATGAGTAATACACATAAGAAATAAAAATATTACATTAAGTAATTAAAAGAACACAACCTAATTGTAGATACAGCGGAGAGATAACAGAACACGTCTGTTCACTTCGTCATTCAACTCAGTAATAATAATAGATTCCTTTTTTAAATTTTATCTATTTTTATATGTAAGATACATTTTTATTTGCAGCAAGATGTATATATATTCTGAAACTGAAAGATTAGCAGCTTCAGGTCTAGAATTTATTTAGTTTTCTATTTCACAGTTAATTATAGATAAATGAAAAAAATATCTATGTAACTAAGCATTTGTCTCTGAGATAATTATCAGCTATGTTGGTGCTTTCTTGATTTATATTAAGCACAATATTTCATTCGTTTATTTTTTTAATTTATTGTAAGAAAAGTATATACTGTATATAGAAAAAATTGGAAAATGAATATACTGGACTTTTTACAAATAGATAATATGACATTATATGATATGTTGTAAAAAAAGTACTGCGATAAAGTATTCCTATACAGTTGAACATAGAACTGTGATGTCTGTAGTATTATATAACATTCTGTAATGGAAAAAGTAATTTCCTGACATAACGTATTTTTAGGTTCACATAAAAGTAGGAGAAGGGTGAAAGAGGAAGAATGAGAGAGTGTGAGAGAGAAAAGACAACCGATATGTTTCTACATTTTTATTGGGACGTAAAGAACGATTTATTTCTAAGTTGTAATTTTGTTTTTCAGATGATATATACTTTCCCCGGAACTTTCTTATTTTTTTCTTTTCTTATTTTTTCTTTCGTTTCTTCTTGGAAAAAGGTTTCAGTAATATATGTAAAAATAATGGCCTACTAAGGAAATTATGCCTGAAATTTCCTATTGTGTTCTTTAAGTACGTTCACAGCCTTTTCATGTAGACCTCTATGCCTATCGGGAATATACTGTGTATATTTTATTCTTTTACAATATAAATCATTGTTTTACTCGTATTTTTCCTCTCTTTATTACTTTTTATCACTTTATATGTGTTTCTGAAAATAATTCATGTTATAAATATTAAATCTGTTAAGTTTTTGGATAATTTATTTTTATAAAAACAATTTACTTATAACTTAGCAAACATTTACAACATTCTAGTATTACATGAATTGACTTAAAATTACGTTTTGGTTAGTACGGGAAAAAAAATTGTTTATTACATTTTATTTCTTAGTTAATTTAGCCTACAATCATTATTTAGGGTTTTTAATAACAAATATGATTGAAATTTTTATTTTAAAGCAATGTTGAGCGAGAAATCCATTTTCGTAATGTAGTCTACAATATTGAAATAGATTTGTTAAAATGTTTAATTTATTATTTAATTTTGTTTAAGTCATCACCAAATATTTGATGCTTATCCCATTTTTTATTTCCATTCTACACAAGTCGTTTAACTTCACCCTATATTCGTTTTATGAGTATTGTAATCTTTGTTTTTCTCTGTTTTTATCCTGTATATATTTATTATTAAATTAAGTAAATTTGGACGGATATCTTATTAATAATATAACAACCTCTCTCTTTTTCTGTTTAGCCTCTGGAACTACCGTAAGGTATTACTTTAGAGGATGAATGAGGATGAGATGTATGAATGTGAATGTAGTCTTGTACAATCTAAGGTCGACCATTTCTGAGAAGTGTGGCTAATTGAAAGCCAGCCACCAAGGAACACCGATATCCACGATCTAGTATTCAAATACGTATAAAAGTATTTACCATTACTAGGATTTGAACGTTAGAACTCTCGAATCCGAAACCAGTTGATTTACAATGTCGCGTTAACCACTAGACCAGCCCGGTGGGCTCAACGTACGGTGGGCTTAGTGAACCAACCTTAATGGGACAAAAGAAAAACAAAAAATGAATAAAAAAATAAATAAAATTATTTTAAACAAGAGGAAATTTTTTTTATATCTTTTTTACTATCAGCTTTTTAGTAAAGCTGATACTACAGATAAATCGGCATAACATAGATATGTTATAAATCAAATTAAAAATTCTGCTTCAATATATTTTTCGATAAAATTAACAATTATCAGTACCGCCGCGTTCAATTTACATAATTATTTTTATAAAAACAATGCAGTTTTAATTCTCTCAGTCAGGTTTATTTATCTTTAAATTACACTTTGTTGATTAATAATTTTTGGTAAAAATGCACATGGCTACTTATTTTATTTATTATTTTATAATTTGATTTTATTATTAATAAAAATCTAAATGCTACTTTAAAGAAATTTCTTTAAAAATGAAAAATTAATATTTTGTTCATTTTTATTTTCTAATTTATTTAGTGTAGGTTCTTTATTTTATTTTTTAAATTATTAGTAAACTCCAAGATTTCTGGTATATGGAAGAGAAACTAACACTCTGCCACGAGATCAACAATATTTAGTTTAACATTAATGATAATAAAAATGTATAATTTTTTAACAGAAAAAAATTAAATGAATAATTAAAACTAATAATAGAATAAATATTACTGTAATTATTTAGATACGTAAAATTCTGTTAATTTTTTTTTAATGATTTTATATTATGGAAAAGTTATTCCGGAAAAAGAATTATTAAGCCATCTTTATTTCTCAAATTTACAAAACAGAGACAGAAATTTTTAAAAAAGTAAAACTATTTATATTTATAGGTGTCTTTCTTAGCCCATCGGGTTGGTCTACTGGTTAACGTGACATCGCAAATCAGTTGATTTCGAACAGTTCTAAGGTTCAAATACTTTTTTTTAAAAAAAAAGGTTCAAATCCTAGTAAGTTATTTTTATACGGATTTGAATACTAGATCGTGAATACCGGTGTTCTTTGGTGGTTGGGTTTCAATTAACCACACTTCTCAGGAATAGTCGACCTGAGATTGTACAAGACTACATTTCATTTACATTCATACACATCATCCTCATTCATCCTCTGAAATAATCCTTACGGTGATTCCGGAGGCTAAACAGATAAAGTGAGAGAGAGATGTCTTTCTTAAATTAGGAATTTTTCTTTTCACATGGTAGAAGATTTTGTTTCCTCTACTGTGGGAAATAATATACGTAATGTATTTTTCCCCACCAAAAAGATAATTAATTTGTTAGTTTACCCTATCTTAGATGCAAGATAAATCATCTAGTATTGATTAAGCTAAGAGTAATATGTTCATAATACAGTTTTACATACAGAAGAGAATAAACGTAAATTTTTTCGTCGGAGGAGGGGAAAGCTATAACAGCCGTCTGCCAGCACAGAACGGCAGTGTCGAGCTCTCGCCGATTAAAACACCATCCCATCGGAAAACGCGAAGACCGGATCCGCGAAAAAGCATAACTCAATCACCGGTGCGAATTACAGGATCGACAGCCGGAAGGAGATAGCGGAGACTCACGAGGGTCGGCGGAGCTACGCCCATCCACTACCGGTTGTTTGAGAAGTAAATACCAAATAAATTTTTCATTAATTTATATCGAATAAATAGTCCCTTTACCCGATTTTACCAGTATAAGTTCTTATATCTCGCAATAAAAAATCTTTACTGGAGCAGTTACTGACATACAGAAAATACTCTGAATACAGAATCTAAGAGTAAGTTTATAGGCAAATTACCCTAATTTTTCTGTTCAAAAATTAAAAATTCAATACGCTCCCTATAAATTTATTCCAGGGTTCTGCTTCTTGTCCTTAAGCTGCACAAAAGTACCAATCTTCCGATTAGGAAAAGTGCCGATTAGAAAAAGACTGGTTTCCTATTCCTTTATACATGCATAAAATTTTTAAATTAGCCATTCTAATTAAAGTTCTTAAATTACCTGCTACTTTTTCTTTATTTGTCTCTTCATATTCACTTAATATTATTTAAAAGTATACTTAAAACTATAATAGGTAAGTAAAGTTCTATTTAATTAGATCGTATATATTAATTTACATTCCTCATTAACTTTTATTATTTGCTTTATATTGTAATATAAATTTTATGTGTATTTTTTTTATATTATACTGAAAACAAACAAAATTTAACCAAAAATATCGATTCGGTATTCAAATACCTTATTCATAAAAAAAAAAAACGCAAACGAAGAAAAAACATGTTAAAAATCTTGTCACGTATTTCCCATTCAAGTAATTGTCAACAATTGTTGTGAATGACCGTCTGTTCGATTTTGTATTTACAATCAATCATTCTTTTGTGAAATTTATTCTATTGTGTTGCCACATTTACATTCACATACTAATATATATTGCGTTCTATAAACTTAAATTCTAGCTATAAAAATCTGTCAATTTTTGTGGTTATTGAAGTGGATAAAAGCCTATAATATACCGAAAACTTTTTTATAATCACAATTATTACTGCGTACAATGATGTTATACAGTAAATAATCGTGTCTCCGTAAGTAATATGAAACTTATATTATGACACATCATTACATCAGAGTTTTATTTCAGAGTTGATTATTATATTTTATTGCAGCACTTTAAATAAATGCTATCAGTGCTTTTCACACACCACACAGGTGGGCGTCTACACACCACACACACACACACACACACACGCGCGCGCGCGCGCTTTATAAGTAAGTGAATTCTATTACACGGTTGTTGCTCCCGTTTAAAAGAATAAGTTATAAACTATTTATCATTCGCTTTTATTTTAAAAAGATCTTACTGACTGTAAGTAAATAAATAAAACAGCCTAACTGAAAAATTTATAATTTAAAATTTTAAATGATTATAACATAAAAGACTA
>JAAAKQ030074142.1:0-15321 GCA_010016005.3 Zanna intricata | reverse complement strand
TTTATTATAGAATTTAAATTTGTAACATAAGTTCCTCCCCAACAACTAATGCCATAGTCTAGTCGACTATGAGGAAGGGCAAAATAAAGTTTCCTCATATCCTAATTATAATTATATTTGAGATTTATGTTAAATTTATGGGCTGCTTATATTAGTAAATTTTACTATTTTCTGAAGATTACTGGTTGGAAATTACTTCATCCTCTGAAGTAATACCTTACGGTAGTTCCAGAGGCTAAACAGATAAATAGAGTAGTATGTTGATTGCTTAATGTACAAACAGTTTTTGAGAACTCATCTACCATTTCTAATACAACCAGTAAAAACTTTTTGTTCCCTAATATGTATGTTTTCCTCAATTATTCATAGAAACAACACCAAATTTACAAAACTATTGATAGTTATTGAGAGAAACAGTTTTTAAAATGCTACAATTTTATTATATCATCAATTTCTGCAATGTTAATGAGAGTTATGTTGTAACTTTGGTCAGGTGGAAGATTAGATAAAAATACCCTCATGAAAAAAGAAGGAAAAATCTGGTTTTTAAAAGAAATTAAATTTTATAAATTCTTTGTAACATGTTTCAACTACTGCTAATACGTTTCAATGAGTAAGGAATTTGCTTTCAACAGTTCTGTTGATGAGGTGCTTGTAAACATATAAAGAGTGTAGTAGAAATTGAAATACTGATAGTAATAAGTTTTTGTACTCATTTCTGTTTCTATAGCTGTATAAACAGCTTTTAATGTTTACTATGTTTACAAAGGAAGCCAGAGTAAAATCTGATTGATCCTCTTGATGAAGTACTTGCAGATGCTTACTCATGTATATATATATATATGTATGTAAAAGTATATGTATATATAAGAGTATCGATAAATAAATAATCTATTACATTTGCTTATTTATTATTTCTTTGTTACAGGTGTTGGTGTTTATCATTTAGATAGGACATCTTTATCTGGAAAATCACCAAGATCACCATGGGCAATTAAAAAAGTTCTTAGACAACATAACAATAGCAGGTTTGGAGAATTACTTAGTAACGAAGCAACACTTTTAAGAAAATTAAATCATCCAAATATTGTTGGTTTTCGTGGCTTTACTAAAACAGATGATGGTAGAGAAGTATTAGCTATGGAAGAATGCACAGTATCATTAGGTGATTTAATTGAACACTACAATTTGGATTTAAAGCTGTTTACCACTGATAACATTTTTAATGTTTTATATAATATTTCTAAAGCTTTAAATTATCTTCATAATGATGTTTTTATTATGCATGGTGATATGAAATCTTATAATATTCTTATTAAAGGTATGTATATTTCATACTTAAATGGTTATTGCTATTTTACAAAGGCTTTTTTTTTTAATATTACAAAAGTGATTTAAGTAATACATTTGTAAAGAAATGTTTTTGTCTTGATTTTTGTTAAGTTTATTCTGTCTTACAAATTGTTAAATAACATCAATGTAGTTAATTTTATTTAGTTCATCAATTATACCTGAGAAATTACCGTACTTGGTATAATAAAATTGTTTAGGTATCACAGAGATGTTCATACTCTGTTGCTAATACGTTCAGTTGAATTTAAATGCGGGTTATGAAGTTATGTATAAGGTTTTATACTACAATAGAATGTTGATTATCTGAATTGACCTTTGCGAAGATGAATCCAATTATTTATAAATTAAAAAAGGTTTATCATACATACTGGACATCGCATTGTGATGTTTAAGGGATATCGCACAATAAAAAGACAAAAATATAATAACTAAATGTATTTAAGTAAAATTAAAAAGATACTCAGAACATACTACTGTGAATAAAAAAAACAGATGTATTAGTATACTATAAAAAATCCATTGAATAGAAATTTGTTAATAAAAGAATCAGAATTTATAAAAAATATCTGACAGAAGATATTAAAGATTGAGACGCAGTATTAGAAATCCACTCGTGGAAAATATGCTATTTTCTCAGGTAATCTAAGTTGCTTGGCATCCTGTGCATTTTAAATGGAGCTGGAGCAACCTGAAGTTAAAAAAGTATAGATATTGGTTCAAGTGAGTATAAATCAACTTTCATGCTATCTGAAGTTAGCAGAGGTCACAAATTCATTGTCAGCTGAGATTAGATGCCATATGTTAGAATGATTTGAATCTTAATGCTGAATGAAAATATAAAATATCTAAAGACATACTATAATACAAAAACTAATAACTAAAAAATTATTTCTAAATAAGAGTACAACTTACTCTGAATTCTCTTTAACTGGACCAGGCAGGTATGGTCAAAGTCCTGTGTGTTCTCGATTCAAAATAAATTAACAGTGTGGATTACTTAGTAGATTCAATTTTTTCTATAAGGATCCTATTTAAATATGAGATATAATGTTTTTATGTGACAACAAATTTTACAGGATGAATTCAGTAAGATACTGTTACCACATTCCTTTGTAAATCGGCGAACGCAAGGATAAGGAAATTTCAGCGAGAGTGCAGTATATTTACGCACGTTCACAGGCGACACTCCCACCACATAGCTAGCTGCTCGTGTATATACCCTACGATAGCGGTGCTGAGCCCACCACTACAGGCTCGAATAAAGGAAAGCTTTTTGGCATGAAATGTCACTTTATTGTTGACCACTGCCTGCAGAAGACCTGGAACAAGAATATGGAAGAAGACTGAAGGAGTTCCCCGGCCGGTTCGTGGGACCACCCTGCTGGAGCAGCAAGCCTCTCTTTTATCTGTTTAGCCTCCGGAACTACTGTTAAGGTATTGCTTCGGAGGATGATGTGTATGAATGTGAATGAAGTGTGGTCTTGTACAATCTCAGGTCGACCACTCCTGAGAAGTGTGGTTAATTGAAACCCAACTATCAAAGAACACCGGTATCCACGATCTAGTATTCAAACCCGTATAAAAAGTTTTATCTTTACTAGGATGTTGCGTTAACCACTAGACTAGTCCAGTGGGTGGAGCAGCAAGCCTGGCCGGTCCGCCAAGGGAGCTGCTGGATGCAGACGCTACCATCCCACTCCAGCTCACCAGGGTTCCATCGCTCTGGCTGGCGGATGCAGCTGTGAGAGCAGGGCCAGCGTTGGATCACTTGGAGAGAATTGCCTCGGCTGCGCCAGCGAATGATGACCAACGCTGACACCAACGCGACAATGCAGGGCTCTGAGAGTCTCCACTACCATGCTGTAACGGGAACCCAACTGCCGCTGAGGGAAAGCCTGGTCGGATTTTGGGCTACGAATGGGCTTTGGCCGGTCGAAATTGTCAGCTCAGCCGTTGATTCCAACGGCCGAGCCGTAACTCCCCGACTGCAGCCAAGTCGACTTAGCCGGAGACCATCTCCTGAATCCAACAGCTCTTCTCAGAGCTAACAACAAAAACTAGTCTTTTCATTGTTACCAAAAAGTTCTGAGGTTCCATGTGCCATCAAAGCCATTTGGTGACAATGCAAAACACTATTAAGAATACCATTTAAAAATAAGTTCTGATACTATCTGTTATCACATCTCTTTTGTTCAAATCTAATATATAAATGGTTGCAAAAAACATTAGTTTATACATACAGTTGTATGTAGAAAAAATGTCTTACATTGAAATATAAAAGAAACTTCATGTAGTAGGAACATGATTGAATGAAAGTTTAAGCTTGACAGAATATGTTTTAATTGAAGATAAAATTGTCCATAGAGTTCCATGTAGATAAAGTCATACTTGCTCCTAAATAATTAAAAAAATAAAAAATAAAAATTATCACTAACTTTAAAATAAATTCTAAGACAAATTTTCTGTTGTATTTACAAGAAAATCTTTAGTTTGTTAGTTTCTCAATATCCTTGTTGTATTGCGAACATGCATCAGTATTTTAGATATTTTAAATAGCATATTCATTTTTTTTAATTGCCTAGTGCAGATGTATGCATCCAGATAGTTTAACATCCAACTATGATCACTAAGCATCTCAAGAATGAGACGCTTAGTGATAGCTTAGCAGTGAATGCTAAGGGACCCCTTCCCCCAGGAAGCAGCTGTATTGGTGGTTAGTCTGAGGTGGAAGCAAGGGTAGGATGCATGAGAGCCCGCAGATGTTTGTTTAAAGCGCGATCAGGAGGGGAGTGGTAAAAGAGATTTATCGTGCAAGAGTTTCATTAAAGGATAAAAGAAAAATCTATAAACACGCAAATAATTGATAGTAAGTTGTTGAGATGGCAAGAACTATGTTATGGATTAGACAAGGAAACCTGTTTTTTCTGTTTAGCCTCCGGTACCACCGGTAGGTATTATTTGAGAGAATGATATGCATGAATGTAAATTAAGTGTAGTCTTGTACACCGTTCCTGAGATGTGTGGTTAATTGAATCCCAAAGAACCCAATCACCAAAGAACACCCATGTCCATGATCTAGTATTCAAATCTTTATAAAACTTTGTGCCTTTACTATAATTTGAACCTTAGAACTCTCGACTTCAAAATCAGATGATTTGGGATGACAACTCTAACCATTAAACCAACCCGGTTGGTTAGACAAGGACATCTCGGGTAACATCTTCTAGCTAGTGGCAAGTTTGGTAGGATGTTAGCCACGCTTTCAGAAGAAATGTTGGGGAAATGCACAGCTGTGCTCTTTCCCAGGCAAAGAATTAGAGTAATGTAGAACTGACAGCAGTCAACATCCTGTGTTTCTCCCACAAAGAATTGTTGCATGTGGCAGTCAGGCTGAGGAAAAAGAAGAGCCTGGGGTTAGATGGAGTCCCAGATGTGGCAGTGGTAGTACAAACTGTTCCTAGACAAGTATTTTCCTTCTTTAACAAATTGTACTGGAAGGAGTCATGCCCAAAGATTGGAAAAGGGCAAAACTGATTTTACCCAAAAAATGTTATAATAACGAGGATGACCATCTAGTGGATGTCAAAATTTCAAAGGTTAAGTCTAATCCTATACCAACAGGTACCTAACATATTTGTGTATGCTAAGGGGAAAATGAATTCTAAAGTGGACTAAAAAAATTAAGTTTTCTTAGCCCTTTTATAAAAAAAAATTCTATCATCACAGATATGAATGTCATATGGTGCTTTCTATTTGAACCTACCTCTAAGGTGGTTTACTAGGTGAAACAACTGTGTAAATGTATATAGATTTTGCACGAATATAATTACTTATTACATTATTTGTTATAATTAGGAGTGCTTCTGCCTGTCTACAATTGATTAAAATGTAATGAAGGAAAGAATTCAATTTTAGGCTTAACTGTATCTCAAATCAGTGTTATAAGTTGCTATTGCTGTATGAAAAGTGTTGATTTTTTATTGGTTTTAAAAGACTAATGAGTAATGATTTTAATAATAATGATGAGAAATCATTTGGTTGTTATATTAAAATATGTTGATAAAATTTAAAGACTTAGTAAAATTTATTTAAAAGTAAAGGGCCAAAAAATAGATAAAAGTCAGAGGCTAGGAATTTTCTTAATGGTAAAAATTTTGTCATTAAAATCGATATGCTGTGTGGGATTTTGAACATAAAATTATTTTTTAATGTAGAGCCAATATACAATATTATATTAAAGTGATGTTACTAATATTTCTGTTACTGCTAACATAATAATACTGTAATGTAATAAAGCAGAACTACTCGTGGGAAAAGGATTTTCTCAATAGAATACATTATAATTTAATGCTAATGTCTTTAAAGATTTTTGGAATAATTTTTCACTTGAAAATCATTTAATCAGTCTATTTTTAATTTTCTCGTAATTGTTTTTGTTTTAATCCCCCCATATGCAAGACGGGTTTTTAAAGATAATTATATGCTATTAGTAACCGTAGTCCTTATTTTGTGATATGAACATCTTAATTTTTTTTAATATGTATATTTTTTCTGATTTGCAATTCATGTTTAACAGAGGTGTAATGTTACGTTACTGAACTTTAAAAAGTACCTGTCTGGTTAAGCTGGACCTCCTACTTTTGAAATCTTAATTAAATAATAGTATTGTAGGATAATAAGCATGACAATGATATAATTAAATGTAATTTTTTTTAGGTGATTTTAATGATGTTAAGTTATGTGATTTTGGTGTAAGTATTAATGTTGATAATGATGGTAAAGCGCTCAGTAAATATATTGGTACTGAATGTTGGTCTGCCCCTGAAGTATTATCGGATGGTGTGGTCACTATAAAAGCTGATATATTCTCTTTTGGCCTGGTCATTTATGAAATGTTAGCATTACATCCACCTCATATTGACATGTTTTTAGAAGAAGAGGAAAATAATGATGATGATAGATACGAAAATGAATCGAGCTTAATGAATTGCGCGGAAAATTATGGTAAGACATTTTCATGGTTTATAATACTCAATAATTAAATTGATTTTCATTATATTATTTTAATGCAACACAAAAGCTTTTTTATTTTTATAGCTTTATAGAAATCTTTATAGATTTTTATAAAATCTATTTTATTTAACCTTTGCATGTACTTGTGTACTATAATTCCATTTTTGTTCTGTATAATTTACATTTGTCACGGTATGTTTTCTGCCCTGACATTTTTTTGCAACATCACCATTTTCAGTTTTGTTTAAAACTAAAAATTTTTCTGTCTGAATTTAGATCTTTTTTGTTTTAAATTTCTTAAAATTTTATTTCTTTCAGCTGACTGTATTGCCAACCAATTTCTCAGAATTAAATTCTCTAGAAATTATGTGATACTTTTTTACATTTTTTATTGGATAACAAAGTAAATTTATGGCAAGACTAAGAAAATGTGTTTTTAGAGATTTACAACACTTTTATTAGAAACTAATGCAAACGATCAATTCTCTGACTTATTTTTTAAAAACCTTTAGTCAAAATATATAAAATCATCTTTAATTTTATCTCAAAATTTTTCTCCAAAGAATTTCAATAATTTCATTTTACTGCTGAAGCAGAAATAAAAGGAAAATCTTTTGCTAGCTGTAACTTAAAAATAGTATGTTTCTGAACCTAAATTCTTTATAGCTTTTTCTTTATTTTCACTGGCCAAATATTCTCTGAAATCATTCCATTTCTTTGTGGACATCCTACATTAACAAAATCATCTATGAATACACCAATAAAGCAGATTTAATATAAACTTCACAATTTTAATAAATAAAAAAGGCTTTTTAAATGCATTGATTCATCATCAGTTATCTTGCATTATCATTGTTACATATAAAAAGTGGCAGGTAGTTTGTCATGACCAGATTTATTAAATATTGGTTATAGATAAGTAATGTATTAAAACAAATGTATTATGTTTAAATAATTAATGAAAAGCTACCGATTATATTTTCATCTGGTCTTTGACTCTGTAATCAAATTTTGAGGTTACATTTGAATTTTTTCCTTTCTCTTAACAAAAACATATATTTTAGTATTAATTTCTTTAAGCATTTTCCCAATACTTATACTTTAAATAAAATATTTAGCATTATAAAATTTTGATTAAATTACATTAACTGCAAAATAACATGCATTGAATAAGAAAAAACAAACTGGAAAAATTAATACTTCAGATTTTTAATATTTCATAGAATAGAAAAACAAATAGTATAGCTCAATATTTTATTAATACGCGTATATATATATATATATATACCAATATATATTGCCAATATATGCCATATATGCCAATATATAAAACAATAAAAATATAAAACAATAAAAAATCTTTTTAAGAGTTAGTTCTTTATAAAAAATCTTTTATAAGAATAATTTAAAACTGACTCCTCAAAAAGCCTCTCACATGAGAAGCTTTTTATTTACAGATTTATAAAATTGTATTATGGTAATAACTTAATAATTATCTTATATAATTGAACTTATTATTTTGTAAATATGTTATAAAAGTCTGAAATTAGGGATAAATTATTTTTTTATTAACCAAATTTACAATAATGTAAGTTCATTTAAAGAAAAATTGAAACTGAAAATGATGTTAAGGATCAAGAAATACCTTTCAATTAAAAATGAACAATGGGAGTTATACAATTACTTTCTGTTCCAAAAAGTCTCTCTTATTACTGTAACACAAAAAAAGTTTGTTTATGAAAGAGATTAATAGACTGAATTAAAAATTCTTTGGTAAGATGAACAAACTGTCATTGCTATCATTTACTAATAGTAAGCTAAATAATACAAATATATATATTTTTTTTTTACAGGAAAAAGACCAAAACTTAATTATACATCATTTGGAAAGGAATATGATTTAGTGTTAGAAATTTATGATGCGTGCACCGAAGAAGATCCTGATAAACGTCCTTCTGCTAAAAATTTAATTATTAAATTAGAAAGTGATAAACTGAAAAATTAAATATAAATTTTATATGTGCACTTTTCCTTGTTAATATTATTACACTTTTCTTAACTTTTCTACATTTTCAAATAATAATTTTAATTCTTTTTAGTAGAGTGTCTGGTAAATTTACTTTTTTCATGTAATGTAATGATAAATACATATTTTCATATTGAGAAGTTAGTGTTATCAAACTCTTGATTACCTTAAATCTAAATATTAACATTTAAATTTTTAAGTAAAAATATATAACTTTTTTTTTCGCCAATTTTTCAGAAAACTTTGTACCACTCTAGCTTGGTATGATGATTATAAAGGATGAAAATTAATGTTTTAACAAAATATATATATATATGATCAGTTTTTAGAAGGGGGAAAAGGGTGAAAATTGAAAAAATGGCCCGAGTGAACAGTGAAAATCGCATATAGCTCAGCTGGAAATCACTTTAGAGTTTGAGTAATTGCTTAACCTGTAAATCGACATGTAGATAGCAATTCTGTAATTAGGTCACATGCAATACTCAAAAAATGAACCTGATGAAGACTTGTTAGAATTTTTATTTTTCTCTCAAAAACTTCAAATTTTGGTAAAAAAAGCTCTAATTTTGTCCAAAAAGTATCTCTGAGCTGGATGTAGTACGTTAATTTGTTATTGCAAAGTAAGATTTTTGCAAAAAACTCCAAATGTTCATTACTTTTGTGCATATTATGGATTTCTGGGTCTACTTGGGCTAAATTGAAAGAAAAGGCAAAATGTGATTTTTTTTTTATAAAAAAACATTTTTAATGAACCGACCGCACAACTGAGTTTGTACTACTAGTGTAGTGCGATATCTAGTAGTGAACGCTTTATCACTTTAGAGTGCTTGCATCACAGGGCTTCAAACCATTGTAGTGATTAATGTCTTTTATACTAATCATTGAAAATTGATTTTTTTTTTAAGTTAGGTTACATATTGAGATAACCAGGAAAAACATGTAAATTACATTTTCTTCATGAAATAAGCCATTTGTTGTATGCTCTCGTATTATTTTTAATCATGCAAATAATACGTATGCAACCATATCTCGTATGCAATCATTTTACATACTGGGTGCTAACTGTACAGTTGTGTTGGTTCTTACACTATTAACATTTACACTAATTAATAGATATATCTGATCATGTATTATTGCTTAAAAAGTCATGAAATAGGTATTAATGAATATTATAGTATATATATTGCAACTATTCTTTTGTTAGTATAGTGTAATCCTATTTTACTGATAATGGTATATTTATATGTAATAAAAAGGATGATTTTACAGAATGTCAATGTAGGAAGCAATATGAAAAGAAAATGTCATTGTAACAGTTGAAAATTCTGTTTTTCATTATGTATTTTGCAATATACTCACCTATATACAGTTTTGTTTTATTCACATGGGATGCAACAATTATATACACAAAAAAGTATATTTGAAAGAACTATATTTTTTTGCTTGATATCACCACATAAGCTTGAAGTTTATGCATGTGGGATATGGAAATGGAATTTTGCATCGTATGAAAAAAATGCCATGTCTGACCAAGATTTAAACCCAGGTCCTCTGGAGGTGAAAGGCTGAGATGCTAACATTACGGTACTGAGATCAGCATATGTAGCAACAATTCGTAAAATATAAATGATTTATTTTTAATTCTTACTTGCTTCACGTCTGAAAGTGGATTATGTTGCTCAGCACTTTCTCTCTTGTCCTTGAATATTAGTGGGACTGCTACTAGTGCAAACTTGATCGTGCGGTGGGTTCGCTGTGTCTTGGACGGTTTCGCACTAAAAACTTTGATTCAATGTTTAAACATTTCCTAATCACCCCTCCAAATTTCAGTCCTAAATGTTAACTTGAGATTTGAATATTGCAATAAAAAACACATTGCAAATATCTCTGAAACTATTAAACTGATTAGTGTTTTGAAGCATAAAGATAAAAATAAGTGCTTTCCAGATACATTTGGTTTCATGTGAATATATATATTTTTTGCCAAGATATTGTATTTTAGAACATTACACAATTTTTTTAAACATTAATAAAAGTTAGAAAAATAATGTTTTTGTTAATAAGTCACATTTTGCGTCTTATTTTAATTTGGCACAAGGAGATCCAGAAACGTTATGGCCCAAGTATGCTTAAATGTTATGGACACTTCCAGGTTTTTTGCAAATGCAAATTTTGCAAAAACATATTAATTTACACATTCATCTTAGAGATACTTTTTGGACAATGTTAGAACTATTTCTTCTCACAATTTGAAGGGTTTTGAGAAAAAAATAAAAAAAGCTACTGGGTCTCAAACATTAGGTTCATTTCTTTGCATATTGTATGTGACCTAATTATGGAATCATTAAGCGATTACTCAAACTTTTATAGCTTGTAACAGCGAGTAACTAGGCTCCACACGCTGTTCCTAACACTTACAACATTGATATAATTTTTTTCTGTGATACTTACTTATTGGGGATAAATAAAACATACATATAAGTAAATTGTTTTTTGATAAAAACAGTAAATATATGGTTTCTTATCAAGATGTATTTTGATAATCTTTTTCCTCTTTTGAAGGAACACCCTTCTATATATGAGATGACAGTTTTACAATCTGCCTATAAATACTTTAAATGAAATCTTAGAATGTGACAACTGTTTTAACTTATTTCCATCCTTTTTTGATTGAAATATCTACTCACAAATATTTTAACAGTATGTAATATCCTATCACAAAGGATGCACTGCATTACTATAGTTTAATATTTTGCTTAAATTGTTACAAAAGTAATTAAGAAAAGAAAATATGAATAGCAATTATGTTGAAATAAAAAATTTCAATAAATACAATTTTGTAATTTTCAACTTTTTGTTTTCCATCCACTCATTTAATCTGGGTGTAAACATAATCTGTTAGAAAATACAAGTATGTATTTTGTAAATACAAGTATGTATTTTGTAGAGTATGTATGCTCTATGGATTTTTTAAAAAACTTTTTTTCTTAGGAATTTATTTGATTTCTCAGTGCCTTAGTGTAGAAAGCAAGATCAATATTATTAAAATAACTTTACTCAAAAAAGAAAGCTTATTCAGAAATATATCTTAAAAACCTCAACCACCTGATAAATCGGGATTTTATATCATGCAAAGTCTGTTTTGTCTTTTTTATATTATTATTTAATTAAAGGAATTATGCAAAACTATATATAAAAGTATCCTATTTTCCCACCAACAACTGCATTACTTTATTGAGGTTAAATAGAAGATTAGTATTCATGAGCACTGATAAACCAGTGTTCATAAGTTGTAAAATATTTTTTTAAAAGTGAAATCCATTAACATATTGACTGCTATGGTAATAGAATTTAATATTAAATAAAATTTAAACTATCAAAACGCAATAAGTTAAAACTTTACCTTATTAATTACAAGAATCAATTTTCATAGGATCCTGCCTCTTCAGTTGGTATTTAATTCTATAATTACATTAAAATAATTTTTTTTTAAAATTGTGAATTTTTACCTTACCTATTTATTGTGCTTTGACTGTTTAAATTTCATTTAATATTGAAATATATATCTATATATATTTATCTTGTAACATACATATTTTCTTTAGAGTATTTTTTTTTATGTTGTACAGTGAATTTTAAAATGCTGTTAAGATTTGTACATAGTCTTATGAATTAAATAAACAAATGGAGTTGAATAAAAGTAGAACTTGTGTTAAATTAATGATAATTTTGTTCATTGGGAAACAATACTTGGACTATTTCACAAACTAAAGGCAAGTGACTACTCTAGTATACATTAGAACAGGAGTTTTAACCATCAGGGTTGAAATTCAGCCAACATGTAATGCAATAAGAGTAGATTTTGTTTTAGAACTACTGCAAACGATAAAAAATGCCAAATATCTTGTTGATGCTAATTAATGAAAAGTTTATGCACTATTTTATTTGATATGCTTCTTTCTTTCATAATCCTTTCTCCATCCCATATGTAATAATAGTTTATATTTGTATCTAATGGAGTTTTGGAAGGTTAAAATGTCCTACCAGAAAAACAAGTGTAACTTTAAAAAAATTATGTAGAAAAACCTGTTTGGTTTTAAAAATCCATAAGTTTTTTGAACAAATTGTTGATAAGATATAATTATTCAAATACATACTTTCTTTTTTTTTTACATATTTACTGTTATAATGGACCTGGAAGTGTTTTTCTATGATTGTAATAAACATACTTTGGCATCTACTTTAAAGGTAATTGAGGCATGTTAAATGGTTTAAAATAAACAATTATATATAAAATAATTTTTATTTATGTTAAATATCTAAAAGTACATTTGATAAAATATTTACGGTAAACAGAAATTGTTTAATTCTGTTATACCAACAAGGGCATGTATAATGTGATTATGTAATATATTACATTTACATTAGGGTCAACCCAATTAAAGTAACACAAGAGTGGTTGCTTGACCAATTCAAAAAAAATTTAGATTTGCCCACTTGTTTCCTGGAAGTATGAAACAAAAAGCAATTTATTCATATTTTCTCAAGGTACAAAATTACTCCAGTGGTTTATTTACTGATCTCTCTTATTTCTATGAGAAAATTACCAATAAAGTTGAATGTGAAAAACTGTGAAATTTCACTTTGGTAATTTTTTCAAGAGGCATACATTGGCAATTTTTTTGGATGGTGTACACAGTTTGAATTATTTTTTTATATGTAAGTAGTTTTACCATAAATAATACTAATTGTGAATATATACCCCTAAAGTTTTATGAATTTTTGAAACTAACTTTTTTTTTATAATCAAAATTTTGGCTTCAAATAACTTATGGGGGGATTGGTGATAAAAATCTCAAATTTGCACAAGTTTTTGTAGATGTTTATTGGAAATAAAGTTTCTTGTGTATTGTACTAATAAAAAAGTTGTCTCAAAAAAATCATAAAAAAACCTGTTAAAAGTATACCATTTTGGCTCTCTAAAAAACTGCTCAAAAGGGAGGGGGGTTCTTGTCTTCTTGGCACTTAAGTATTTTTATACTTTATTACTATAATTAAAATAGACTTGTTGAACCATTCAACTGCAGTGCTCAGGTTATAACAGGCACTTGAAGTCATTTCCAGTTAGTCAGGAAAGTTCATGTACTCATTTATGCTTGTTGCATCATTTAGCGTTGCAGTTACAGACTGGTTACCTGACATTAGTCAAGTGACCTGTTCATATCTACCGAGCGTCTCAAATTTCATCCTGTGTTTGGATGTGTTTATTAAATAAGTTTTGCTTAATATTATATTTGCAAATTTTACAATTATTAAATTTTTACATTATTTTCAAGTAATTTCATAAAACAGTGGAAGAACAATGTTCCATAGTAATTTATGTGAATGAAGAGTTCATAAAACTATGTGTGGTACAATGACAAAAGAAAAATTATTAAAATTTGTTAATTTAGTGATAAAAACCAACAAATTATTTTTTTAGTGTTAATGTTACATTGTTTAATGTTACATTTTTCCAAATTTAAATTTAGTTCCTGTAAAGTCTCTGAGTTAACTGTTTCAAAAGTATTTTTTCTCGACAGAAAAAACTACTGCATGAGTGCAAAGACCAAGAGAGCAATACAATGTTTCAAATCACAATATTGAACAATTGGTTGCTGCTTGTAGCATTTTGGATGTATCACCTCCATCAAAATTGAAAAACTTAAGCATGGATCAAAGACCATCAGCATTAAAATTTAAAATAAATAAGGGATCAGAAATTAAAAAAGAATCTTGAATTGTGTTTTGACTCGAAGGTTTCTGAAAATTGAAAATCCACCTCAATTTTCTTAACATGATTATGATGATCTTGTTTTAAAACTAACAGAAAAGTGTGTTCTTGCTTCTATAGAAGTTAAGGATAAAATTATCAGTTTACTTCTGGAATCCTGGACTAGATCTAAAATAATATCAGAGTTCAATGTGTCTGAGCACTTGGTTAGATTTTCTAGAGAATTAGGTAATGAGCAAGGTATTGTACCACAGTTAGGTAAAAGACATAAAACAGCAATAATATATAATGGTAATGACAGTTAAAAAAAGTTATTTTATAAAGATGACAATACTAGCAGGTTGTGTCCTGGTAAAAAGAATTCTGTTAGCACGCGAGTTCATAGTGTCAAAGTGCATAAGGCAAAGCATTTTATTCTGTTAAACTTAAATGATTTGTACTTCTCATTTAAAAGTGAAAACCCTGAGGAAAAAAATGGAAGATCAAACTTCTATGAACTCAGTCCAAAATGGTGTATCAGGACTTGTACAGTTTGCGTCTGGCCCCACCACCAGAACATCAAACTCATGATTGACTTAGTAGACGTCTTTGTGATAAGGATAACTAGAGCTGTACGATGAAGGTAATGTGTGCACCAAATGTCTAGGTAAGCAGGCAGTGTTTGACATGCCTAACTTTTGCCAGATACAATAATGTACAAACGGTGGGTAACAGCTGAGAGGCTGGAAATGATTACTGTTCTTCAGGTCAAAAATGATGGCCTCCGTGGCCGAGTCTCGGCCTGTCATCCGGAGGTCCCAGGTTCGAATCCTGGTCAGGCACGGCATTTTTCACAAACGCTACAATTCATTCATCTCATCCTCTGAAAATATACTTAATTGTGGTTTCGGAGGTTAACCAAAAAAAAAAGTCAAAGATGAGTTTTTTGAATAATTAGTGGAAAAATTGGAAATGCTGAAAACTCAGCATTAGGTGAAGAAGAACGTATCGGAGGGAACGCGCCAGGTATTTTCGGTTAGTTCGTGCTTCGCGTAGGGATTCCTGGTGCAAGTATGTAAGTGAGCAGGGTAATAGGGATACGTGGGGTGTAGTGTATCGAGTACTTGGACGTAAGAAGAAAACTGAAGTTCTTCTGTCCGCTCTCTCGACCCGACAG
>JAAAKQ030074119.1:0-15087 GCA_010016005.3 Zanna intricata | reverse complement strand
GTTCAAAAACGTGAATTATCCGTTTAATCCTGAAAATTCCTTTCCGCGATGGTATTAATCTTCTTATACTTAGCTACCCTATATCTAAATTTTTCCATGTAGAGTGAAAGTCGTAATATCTTTAATATTATCTTTGTCACGGATCTCTCACAAAGAGGATTAGATTTTAGAAGCAAAATATAAGGTGTTACGTTGTGTTATCAACTCAAGAAGAGGAATTTTTCTTTTAGCTCCTACAATACCTTGATCAGCTTTCCCGGATCATTGAAGCAAGGATTGCGCATCATCTTTCATCTGATTACTTCGCTTTCTGAACATCGCATAAATATCCTTTACACAGGTCTTGCGATTAGACAAGTAAACCAAAAGTAATTTCTTCGGGTTCAGTAATTTAAATCGCATTATTTAACGGTAATATAAACGTGCCACGTGATTATTTAATTATACAGATTTTTTTCTTCTGGGTAAATAAGTTTGTGAAATTGACTATTTTTTTAAAATTAGAGTAATTTCTTTTTATTTAAATATTATTTTAGTTTTAATATTTCGTGATTTACTGCTTAGGAAGAAACAATATTTTCAAGAATTTCCTCCTAACGGAATAAGGGACAATATAACGAAATTTGTTTGTTTTTTTACTGTTTGTTTTTTTAGAAAACGTATGTGTTTATATTACTTAGTTGAAATCATTTCTTTTAATGAAGTTTTAATTACTCGTTATAATTAAAAAATTACCCAGTGTTTATTTTAAAAACAAACATTTCAATAGCATGAATAACTTGAATATGTTTATGATTTGTAATTTCTGATTAAAAATATTTTATAAACAAAAATTTTAAAAAAGAACATCTAGCTTACGTTAATAAAAAATGTATATAAAGGGCAGTGAAAAGATTGAAAATACCTAGTGACCTACTTAATTATTAAAATTTGTTTTCTGTAACTCTTAAGCATACAGTTCTTTTTGTTGAGCAATGAATTAATGGAGAAGTTTAAGATTATAAATATCGATAAAAAGTGAAGATTTTAAAAATAGCTGAAACGATTACAGTTCATGAATAAAAGTTTATGCTAAGCTTTACAGCATCGAAAATAATTCGGCAAGTTGCATTTGGTTTTAGATACCAACAGGGAGAAGGGAAAAATTCTATGTAAGAATAAGAGGAAGTAACGAGTTTGCAAGTAAATTATACTTGTACATTCGTTTCTGTGATATTGTACTACCTGATATACTACCTAAATATCCACATACTACCTACAATCATACCTAAATTTTTACTTTTTTAGAAGTTGTGAAAATTTAATATCACTTTGATTCGAATTTTTCAAAAATAGATTTTCATTCGTAAATTTCATCCAAATGGTAAAGAGTTCAAGCAAATAATGGTAGAGTTCAAATAGACTGTATGAATATTCAGGCGGCCGATTCCCAAGCATCTCCAGTAAATCTTAATGCATTTGAAAGAAACTACGTGACGTTAATAATCCGTAAACACGCGTATCATAATTTACAAAAATTATATATATTTTAAATTTAAAATAAATATTCTTTACCTTGTTTGGCACATCTGATAATCCATAAGTATTTTTTTCATAAACATTGTTTATTGTTATTGTAGTTTAAAAGTTCTGAAATTGTCAATTGTTCACTAACAGTAAAATTTAAGTAATATTTTAGACTATATCTCTATGATAATAAACAAATAATAAATTCAATTCAGTTTTCATCATCTGATTGTGAGAAATCCGTAGTACTGTCAGTATTAAGAGATAAAATGCTCAATTTTGCTTTCTACTGTATTATCCAATTCCCAACAATTACATTCAACAAATAGGTTCACTCTTTTCAAAAATCCCTCCTTTTAAACTGAACCATTTGGATATCATTATTTTTCCAAGAAATAGCTGAAATTTTCCCTTTTTACATGAATGATAAAAGGGGCGTTGTCTAACACAATAACCGACTTATCTTCCAAAAGAGGTAACATATCCCTAAACCATTCCTCATCTCGATATGATAGTTTCCTGAAGATTTAAACTCAAAACTCCAAAGCACAACACTGAAAACCCGGTATCACTGCCGATATGTGTAATTATGTGACGCCAATCTTTACTCGATGGAGCCTTATTACCCGTTGACAGGCCACACAGTAAAGCTTCTTTTGACGAATTGAAGGCTTTATCTTTCCAAATGAAACTTTTCATATGACCTTCGTTACCCAAGTTTCATTCATATAATATATTCTACAGTCTTTTTGTTTCATTTTCTTTATTTCAGTGAGAAATGTGTTCGCCATATAATAATATCATCCCTGACAATTAAAGCATTTTCCCGGCCAAGTTTTTCGTATTTAAAATCGTACTTTTAACAATTTATAAAAATTTGTGCTTTGAAAATCTGGTAGATCATTGTCATCATTTACCACTCGTAACACTTCGTCTATTATAAGCAGTTCATTTCGAAAATAAAATTCTTGTTTTTTTTACGAATGTCATTTTTATCGAAATCGTCATTTTTTTCTTCAATTGTAGTTTGTTTTGTTTGGAGATCGCAATTCATTAGTAGATTTATACTCGCGAATCTCATTGTGCAGTGAAGCAGCACTTCCATTTGTGTTGATAGTTTGATTAACGATATCCGAAATCAACGCCGTAGATTAGTCTATAATTTACTTATGTAAGCATTTGTAATGATTTGTTTTTTCGCACTTAAGGGCTTTTTTCATGACCTTTTTTATGGAGAGAATACCAATAATCGGGTATTATTATCAGCTGAATCGGTATCAGAAATGATGTTTAATTATTACTCAAGATATAACTCGTTGTACATACACAAATCTAGGAAATTAAATTACATTCACGTTCCAGTAAAATTTAAAAAAAAAATTGCCTTATATTATGTTAAAATAACATTAGAGTAAATGGATAATTAACAGAAACACAAAAATTGAACACGAGAACAAAAGTGTGATCATATGAAAAGATCAAGAGTTTTAATGAAACTAAGAAGATATCATTATATAAACGTTTGATTACATAATTACTATATGTCTAATTAATTATATGGCGACTAATATATGAGTAATGATTGTAGGGTTGCATATGGATATGGCCTCGTTGTGAATTTTCACTATACACGAGACGTGACTCAACAGAGTCATGTCAACTCACACAAACGCAGTATTTTTAATTCTTCATTCTATAAGCTAACTGAATAAAGTATAGGCAGTATAACTTATTTCGTACTAATTTTTAGAAATTTGTATGTTGCTTTAATATATATTATGTTGAGTTAAACATAAGTGGTTTCCATGATTTTTTTTTTTTAACTTAAGATGTTCATTGATCATATTTTTATTTAATTTACAATTATTATTATATCTTATTTATTTCTTTATTTTTTATTTAAATTTTTTTTAATTTTACATTTATCGTTATGATGTTATTAACAAAGCTTCTAGTGTTTGGACAAACAACATCCAAATTACGCTTGAGAATTGATCTTTTGTGGTCCCAGCAAACTTTGTCATAAAACTGAATTGATTTCATCTGAGTTTATTAAATAGAATTGTTATTCATAAACGAATTTTTAACATCAGTACTAGCAACTACCCGTGATTTTAGAATCTATTAATGTTATTTCAGAAAGAACATTAAAATTCCTGCATTAGAACTTAATTTGACCATATTTTAAGCTATGCATCAGACAATTATTTCACTCCGTAGAAGTGTATTTTTTACAAACCAGGGTAAATGAAATGTTATTATGCAGACTGATAACCGTTTTGAAAAAAACAATGTATATGTATCTGGACCATTAGTTGTGTGAATTCTGTTATTGATATTGCGTAACGCAAGGTCTCTCTCATTAATCATCGGTAAAGCGAGTGATTTTGCTTACCAAGCTGTCTGTCAGTAACATGGATGATGATCCAGTCGTCCGCTGAGCGTCCGAACGATTGAATAATAATTTGGTCACTAAAATAATGCACAGTTATCTTCATTATCTGTTGTCTTCGACATAATTGTTATAACTGAACATCATTTCATAGCAATCCCTGTTTTTTTTTTTTTTATTATCCCAAAAATTACAGTTTCTATAAAGAAAAACTCGATTTTTTTTTGAAGATACACAAATATTTTTAACAAAATATTTCATTTACACAGTTTGTTAGTATTTTATATTTCATTACTAAAAATAAATACTGGTAGCAGCCGATTGCCGATTAAATATTCCATTTGTTGTTTTACACAAAAAAAAAGAGCATGTACATTATGTAATTTTTATACAATATGATTAATAAAATGCATTACATTTCTCCGGGGTATATTTGGTTAAAAATAATATTTCAAAAAATAACATTTTAAATAAAGATAAAACGTAGGTTGTGGTTAACATTTACTATTATTTAGTAGAGTTTTTCTTTTTAAATAATGCGACAAGCTGTTAACAACGTGTATCTTATAATCTCAAAAAATTGTTTAAATCACTCATAAGGAGTTTAAAATGTGACGTATGAAGAAAGAAAGAACGCCTCAGTATTCATATATTTGTGCGTGTATATGAGTGCGATATACATACAAATAGCACAGAAACTCTGTATCTCATTCAATGAGAAGAAAGAGAAGTGTGTGTTAAAGACAGAGAGAGATGCTCTGAGAAAGAGCAGGAAGGTGTGCGAAAAGCTGACTTGGGGATGAGCGGCAATGGAAGTGAAGCTATTATCTCATTTGCATTCTTCCTAACGATCAGAATCCATGAAGTACTGTCCACATAAAAACATGGCGAATAATTGAAATAAAAAATGCAGCGTAGATTAACTCCCGGGTACATTTGCATCATTTACACAGCGTATGGATTAAAAGCAAACATTCTGTCAGTATCAATACTAATGAAATAACGTTAAAAAACCATTACTTCATTAAATGAACAGCCACATAGTCACTTCATTATAATCACACAGCGACATGAAACATGAAAGTCAATTTTTTTAAAAACTTTTTCTGTGCTCATATAACATCATATTTCAGGTTTTTTTTTTATATACATTACAACTAACTCTCATAATTTACACCTACGCTCTAACTTAATTTATTTTTTCTTTTGCATTCTCAATAAAAATAAACTTTATACCAACAAAGAATTTGTGTTAAGGATTGGAGTTTTTTATTCTATTTTTTACCATTTTTGGCAATGACAATTATTAATAGTAATTAATTATAAATGGTACCTCTCTTTTTATTATTTTTAAATAACTAGAAACATTTATAATGCTCTAGCTCCAAAATGGATGATTTACACTTGTAGTTCAGTAGGCCTAAATATTCGGACAAAACTTTTAATTTAAAAATATTTACAGATTGTATTCAAATATTTTTATTGTGTTTGCATCTCTTCGGTATTATAACTTAGATTTTTATATTGTCTTTTTTTTAACAGCGTAAAATAGAGAGATTTTCTTTTGTTAGTTATTATTGTTATTGAGGATTATTATTTGTGAAGAAACAGCAATCCTCCCAAAAGCTATAATCAGTATAAAAAAAAATATTGTAGACGAGTTGATACGTTCAGAAGTATTCGTTAAAACTATTTTTATTTTTCAATATACTATTCATCATTTTCAAGCTTTAATTTTTTGCTGATCCAAATATTAAAACTTATTGAAAATTCTCATCGGAAAAAAAACCGTATAATAGTATTTTTATACTATTATACGGTTTTTTAATAAACTTGACCGTACTTTATTAAAAGTATAAATCTCACAATTTTCAACAAATATAAATTACCATCGATATTACATAAATATAACGTCAATTTGTCGATAAAACTTGATAATGCTTTTTTTTCTGCAGTAATTTATTAAAAACATTTCATAAGTGTTAAAACTTTATACAAAGTATATGATTATTTTTCGGTCTTAACAAAATTTATTAAAGTTGTGTGTGTTTTTTTTTTAATTCAGCTTTTTAAATTGCGGATAGTTTAATGGTTGGGACTGTAGCACAAAAATTAGTAGCGTTTATATATCGCTTAGGCTAATTTACTTTTTATTTATTCAAATATATGTTTAAAAAAAATGTATATTAAGTAGCAGAGAAGATTTTTTTTCACCGTTGTCATCAACTCTTGAATAAATAAAATAAAATGTTGATAAAGGCTACAGTTGAGAATTGGTAAACGAAAAGTAACAATTTTCATTAAAAGTATATATATATTTTTTTTTAATTTGATAATAAAGACCTATTATTTATTTACCTGTAGCACCATAATTTTTCAAACGTTAATAATATAGTTACAGTCTTACGTAAATTTCAGTTAAAGTAAAATGTTAAATAAGTTCTGCATTTAATAATGTTATATTCGATAAATCAGATTTTATCATACATTTGTAGGATGAATCGAATACTCAAGTTTAATTATACTGCAACGTTTTCGCTTATAATCCGTTTTAATGTTAAAAAATCAAAATATTACTGATCAGAACAGACTATTGATCAGTTAGTAAATAATGGGACTACTCAACCCATTTGAAATTATCAATAAAAGAAATGATACTAAAATATGACGTGTAATGTTTTAATATGATATCAGTTATTCGGGAAGGCTGCGCAGACAAGGTTAGTTTTTTGTCATACACAATAACATTGTTTTAGATTTAATATTGAAATACTTTCTATTATTATGAATGGTCTAATGGCTAAGACAGCACGTGAACGCAATTTTTAAGCGGTTTTAGAGGGTTATGCAACTATAACACTATCTTCATTCAGTTCATGTTATTTATCTTATTCATTGATGTTAAATAATGACTGAAAAAAATGATTATTATTAAGGAAAAATATTTCTCTTAAAATTAATTAGTAAGACTTGAAGTTTATTAAAGTAATTATTGTTATTATTTAACTTATTAGAATCTACAGAAATACAAATACATGTAATGAAATTTCCTAATGAAATTGAACGGAAGTTTAAACTATAACTATCTTGTCATTTGAACAAGAGGAGGGACTTAAATTATCTGTCCTCCCCATTTTCTGTCAAACTGATCGACAGAAACTAATCGAACTGATCGTTTGTGAAGGAAAATCAAGAGATAAACGACTGGCTCTTAATTCCTAAAAAGTAAATAAATAAGTATGACTTGAGAGGATATCGATTTTATAAAATGTAAAACCGTACATTTTCAAGATAAGCAATTAGATTCTTCTATAAAATTTTTCAGTGACATGGATAATCAATTATTTTGACAAATTCAATTAATTTGAAGAAAACTTGAAAAACTAAAAATATTTTTTAGTATTCCGTGAATTCCATTCAGCTTTTATTTTTAGGAGTTTCTAAATTATATATATATATATATAAAACAGATGTGAAGCAAATTAATGAATTTTTTAAATTTTGTAATATGATTGTACTTATACAATAACTAAGAAAGTTAAATATTAGCGAATTAAAGACTAAATTCATATAAAAACTTGCGATTTGTTCCAGGTCTATACGAGTTTTAACTGCAGAGAAATTGCATAACCACATAAGAACAGTAATGAAACGCAAGAAAGTTGAAAATTTTAAATTTCATTAAAGCCAAATAATTTTGTTAGAATATACAATTTTATTCAATTTATATAATTTTATCTACAATTTTTTTCTACCCGATCAAAAAATTAACAACTAATAATTCAGCATCTCTAGAAATGAAGAGATAGAAAGTACAAATCATAATAGCTTCAAAACTTGCTGAATATCGTTTCTTAGATTTCATTGTTCTTCTACTAGACTTACAAATATTTGAAAAGGTTTTTACATGATGGACATTCTAGAATTCAGAAATATAGCACTCTTTCTTTGTATGAGTTGTATAGTTCTATCGGGCGCCTAGTCGCTAGCAGGAACTTTTATTTTCCTGGAGTGAACAATGTGTCATTCGAAAGGTTGGTGTAAAGTAAAAGCTTAGTAATGACGCTGGCTTCTTTTATTCACGGATATAAATTATCTTCTCAGGAAAAAAATAAGTAAACTTTACTTTTTTTCAACATCATTCTTATTTTATGCTGTATTTTATTCTTTAGATAAATTATCATGTTTCTCTTTGCTTGATATTTATTTTCGTTATGTGACAGGCCACATTTAAATTATTTAATTTTGTCCACATTCTTCGTGTTTTTAGTGCACTTTTTAATATTCATTATCAGAGTGTCTTTATCTCTTGCATCGTTTGCAATGTAAAGTTGTTACTATATTTAAAAGAAGAAAATCGACTTTCTACTTTGCTTAGCAGTAAATTAAAGTTTAGAAGAAGAAATGAAAGGCTGTAAAAATTATCTGTTAACTAATATATGGATATGTATTAATGCTGATTAGTTTTATTAAAATTATCTAACTGGAAAGACATAGATGAGGAAATTGTTTGCTGTATTTATAAACTGAATACGTTTACCTTTAGACTGTATATTAATGGCTAATTTATAGAATATTAAACTATGATGGGCACACTATTTAAATTAGAGTGCAATTTAAAATTATAAAAAATTATTTTATTGTTTCTGATTAGCTTAATTTGAAAATTGTTCTTATATATTCAAGATTTCTTGTTCCTTGTTTGCACCCAAAATTAATTTTTAAATACTTATGTCGTTTTATTGGAAATTAACTTTCCAACTATTTTGTCTATAATTATCAACGGTTAAAATTATTATTTTTATTTTTATAATTACCAGAAAATATCGCAAATAATCCATTACTCACTTTTGATTATTTTGTCATTTTCCACATTAAGACCAAGAATTTGGCACAATTTACTAATCTTTGTCTGGTTTTTTATGATTTATAATCACAGATAATCTGTTTCCAGGAAACTAAGCCCCCTGTAGAAATGGAACAAATTTTAATTTAAAAAATTATTATAATAACTACAAAAAATACCATTATGAGATTACCTTAATTTTTCCCTCGGTTTTCTCATAAAAGACAAAAAATATGGTGCAGTTGTTAAAATTATTACATTTGTTCAAAAATGAGAATGTACTTTTTTGAGATGTATTTCATGCATACTTTCTGTTAAGTGGATTTCTTCATGAAATAATAGTAAATAATGTATGATTAAATAGAACTTTCAAATTTTAAAGACTGTGCAAGTAAACTTTTAAAAAACAAAAATAGATTCGAAAAAAGTGTTGCTGGAGTACTTCGAGACGTTTACTGAAACTTGCATAGGTTTTAAAGAATGCACAAAATTTAATTCTTCTTTAAATTTGATCGTGTGGGTAATGTAGGGAAGAACCCTTATGTGCAATAAATAATAGGAAAATTAAAACACTAAATCTTGAGATCATGCCCCCTAATTGCGCTATTCTCCACGTATTCGACCCTAAGTAATAAATTAATGAAGTGAATGCCACCATTTTAGAGCTTAAACTAAAAGGAACCCTATTATACCAGAAAAGGGGAATGCAAAGTAATGGACAATTACTGAATCAGTGCCCGTAGTGAGTAAATCGACCGACTGTATACGAATTCTTATGGATAATTATATTATTGTAGTTATTCAATATATGGTTTTATTCACGAAATGCAAAATCCTCAAACAATGTGCGAGTAGCAAATATTACTTTTTTCTTGTTACTAATGCACTGATTTGATATCCGATTTTGATTTTGTAACGTTTTTTTTATTTGATTTTGATATTAAGAGATATAAAGAATCAAAATAACACGAGACAATATCCATCCCTTCTTCAGAAACACAACAATGTGACAAGTTGTACGTCATTTTTTGTACTGTATTAAAACACAACTGCTTGTACTTAACTATAATTAATTTTTTTTAAATTTGTTTCATTATTTTTTTTTTAATCGTAATATTAAACTTTGTTCTATCTTAACTTTTTTTTTTACTATTCTTTGTTTCACCAATAAGAAATTAAATGATTCGTAACGGTTTTATTGCAGTATTAGTACCGCTTCATTGTTTTTCAATTACTAAGAGGTAAAAGCAATAGTGCTACTAAAAGAAACATTAAGGTAGGATTGTTGACAACTCAAGAAAAAATATCAAAACTCGTCGATAATGTTAATTATCGGCATATCTTAATGATTGTTTTTATTGAATTTGCATCGAGTTACAAAGACATATTGACGGTTGAATACATTGCTGAATTTTTTTTTAAACATGTAAAAACAATAAAAGCTTGATAAAAATGTTACAGTAAGGAAAACATGATTGAAATAAGAGAACAGTATTTCAAGAAGTTGAAGCTATTTATTTTTTACGCAATGAAATTGTCGGGATCGATGCAGATGAAAATATCAAAGCAAACTTGAACATGCAACGAGTGCTTCCATGTAGAAAATAAGTTTGCTTGTATCGAGGGTAGATCTTGGAATTTGAAAAAATTTAAAAGAAAAATATTTGTAACATGTATTTTCTATGGAAAGATGTGGAAAAAAGGAAAAAATCAGAAAGAAAAGAAAAGGAAAACTTAAGAAATTTGGTATGATAAAAGAGAACTTAAAAAATTATAAAAATTGACCAAACAAAAAAAAACGTTTTAAAATAATTAGAAAAAAAAGATTGCGCGAGAGATTAAAAAAGAAAAAACTGTATAAAGTAGGTTGTTGGGGCGTAAGTTCAATAATTTTTTAATTTTGTAATAGTAGGAAAGTTTGAGGATAAGAATAGAAGGTAAACATAAATTTATCGATTGAGATTATATACTGTTACAAGTTTATTAAAATGTGAATAAAAAAAGATCATATCATAATTATCTATTAACTTCTCGATGCATCATATCTAATAATTTGCCAGTAAAATATACCTAACTTGTGTCGCAATAATTCATTTCCACTTTAATTAACTGTAAATTATTTAAATTTTAGTATTTATAATTATTTAATTATCTTCTTTTTTTATGTTAGAAATGTTATGAAATACTATTGTTGCTCGAGGTTTTACATAGCTATGTTTATCTTTTAACGTAAAATTACCACTTTATTGATTACACATATGTAACAAATACAAAAAGGGGTAATTTATTTATTTATTCATTCATTCATTTCAGCATTCAAGTATTCAATTAAAATTATACATTTTTGAATATTGTTGTGACTGAAAACTACTGCAACGATATGTTATTCATATCATAAATAATGATTGAATACCGAAAAAGTTTGATTTAAAAATTACTAGACGTTTGATAGAAATCAAATCTACTGAGTGGACAAATAATCGTAAAGATAAATAATTTAGATATAATGAAAACTTTACCTACTACGCTTAAAATTGGTATAATGTTAAGAATCTTTATATATATATAGAAATAAAATTAAAGAAAATGAGCGTCTGCTTCCTTTATATATGAAAAAGAAAGGTTCGTTTTTCTATCAAACCGTGCATATTTGCAAAAAATTTGCGTATTGATTCTTTATTTTACTAAAAAAAATCTACAAGTTAAAATCTACGTAAGCTGGAAAAATGTTGTGACGTGTTACCATGGATATTAACGAAACCGACATACCCAAGGGATTGGTGGCTCTACTCTTAAGAAAGGGCTTGTCCGATTATATTTACGGCAGCGCTTTAAAAAAAATCATCAAATTTTATTTATCTTCTTTTCCTGATCCTTTCCACTCCTTCCGTTTTGGCATTTCGGGCCCCTCTACAAGGCACATTATCAGAACGCTCACCCTTTAGGAACCCTCAAGACATATAACCCTATAATGTATCTATAACAAAATCCATTAGCAGTACGACAGTAATATTTATTAGTTTTCAAATAACAGATGCATTGTAAAATTGTAATAAATCATAAACATACACTAATATTCCTTCATAAACATATTTGGCTATACATTGTTATGATAAATGATTAGTATTAAAATAGTTTTGGTATATTGATTATTATTAGTTTTGGAATGATTATTAATTTGAAGTTATAATTTTGAGGGATGAAGCATACCTTATGTCTTTTAATTGATTTATTATGAAATTTAATGGATAAATTATAAGAAATTTTGTTACGTTTTTGTGAGATGTATTGTTTAACCCATGGCTCTAACCGGATGTGGAATTTTGAGATTTCTATCTTTGAACCAAAAAATTATTCCGGTTTTAAAAATAGAAGATTTCTGTTAAAAACAACAACAAAAATTGCAATAAACATTCACTAAAGCTACTTAATATTTCATCTTCAGTTACAGTGTTGATTTCTTAATTACAAGACGTGTTTTTAAAGAAAGGCCTATTTTGAATTTGCACCTATACAGATGACGCTAAAATAACTGAGGTTATTCAATAGTGTGCAGCTATTAGTAACAAAAGTTCAGTCATTTTTTTTGTAACTTGTTAATAATTTATCCATTGAGTGCTACAATTTGTGATCTCCCAAGTATAAAGTACGAGGTTTAATTCGATTTTTCGTAGATAAAAACAATTCTGCGACTGAAATTCACAAGGTAATTTGATGTTAAAGCAAGACGGTGGTGCTATTTATTTCGAGAAGGATGAATGAACGTTCATACGATGAACATAATGATCTGCTGTAGGAGATAACGTAGCATTTGACTGAAAAGTTTGACGAAACAAATTGAGGAAACCGAGCCTTCTCCGCATAACAATTCTTTTTAATGTTAACTGATGTTTCATAATCTTTTAATTATAAAGTTTTGAAAAAATAAGGTTATAAAAGATTGTGTGCCATTTGGGTCCCTTGCTTGTGAAACTTTTTTCGATACTAAAGTCAAACTTTAGGATCGCGGTAGTTCCGAGTTCGGTACCGCGAATGCCGATAAGGTTTTAGAATAGCCGTAAATAGAAACCGACATGGGATTTTATCCCGCGATACTTTGTATTAGCATGACAAGCTTGACTAAACATGACAAATCAGACAGTAAGGCAATTTGGAAAAGATTAGATTGAAAATCTTCAATCATCCACCCTAGAAGCAATTTTTTTTCCTCTTTTTATCAGCTGCTTGCATCACAAAAGTATGACATTGACGTCGAATTGTAAATGGAGTTAGTGAGTGGTTTATCATTGGCGTCGTAAAGTTTTTAAGAGGGAATGAAGAACTAGTGAAAAATGATGGAAAATGTGTTGAAGTTGAATGCAGCTGTGTAAAAAACGTAGAAAATTAATATAGTTTTTATGTTTAAGTAATAAAGTCTCTCAATATTTTTCATTTTGTTTCTATTTAAAAATGGACCATACTTTGAAAATACGGCTTGTATCTTGATATCTAATGAATGTTTTTTTAGGTGAAACCGGAACGTTTTGAGGCTGACTCTGGTGATATAATGCATTATATTTTGTTGATTACCATGGGATTCTTACCAAATTTAAAAGAAGGAAGTATTCAATTCAAACCGAAAGTATTTTTGTACGTAGATTCAGGCTTTAACCAGACCAAACGTACTGATTTCACGGATATTTTTTTTTTTTAAACAAGTTTTCAAACAGATTGTTATTCTGGAAACCTCAGAGACAGAACAAAATATTATGTCACAGTTAATTAGAAGCTGAAAAATTTATTTTCTTTGTGGTTAACACTGTTTTATTATAATGTATTGATTTATCTGGAATCATTATAATGAAAATATTTATATCTTTAAAATATATTGAACTAAAACTTGAAAAAATTAAATTTAGGTACGGAAGCTTAGCTGTTCAGTAATAGGTACTCAACGTCATTTTAAGAATTTTTTTTATCAACTAGTGTACTTCTTGCCTTCTGATGCAAATTTTCATATTGGTACTGTAACCATACCCTCAATAATTAATAAAACTAACGTAAAAAAACTGTCTTTAAAAAACTAAAACTAAAAAGTAATGATAACTTTCAATTTATTAAACTTCATTTTTTAAGTTGGTTCTAAATTAAGGATTAGCAAGCTGCTTTTTACTTACTAGTTTTTTTCAAAATTTATAATTAATTATTCTTCAATTCTCTTTTTTTCGTAATCTAATTTAATTTCATTATACTGTTTTTCTTACCAGAGTATTTTTATTTTTTTTAAATTACCTTTTTTATTACAATTATCCTCGCACGGCTAGTAGTTAGCTATTGCGCTAACACTTATAATGTTGAAATTTTGAATTTAGGACTGTTGTAACAGATGCACCTCTCCATTTGATTGCACTCGACTGAACCAGAAGTGTTCAAAAAAGCACAAAATCAACAAACAAAAAAAAAAAATTGGATTTTGGACTTTTTCTTAACTGCAGTAATAAGCCGTTGAGAGCTTTTCAACTATACGTCGTAAGTGCTACTTATTTTCATTAGTTCAGAGTTATAGGTAAATAAAATTTTAATTAATGAAATGCTTGGAACTTAGAAGAGGAAGGCACATCGGTTTCAATCAGACTTTATCTCCTTTTCTTTTTTCATCTCCTTTTTAAATTTAAATATATTGATTTATTAATAATTATTAACCTCTGATTATAAAAAAAAAATGTACGGTAAGTAATAATTCAATAACAATAATATATATATGAAAAAATATCAGAAGTTATTAATTTAAATAAAATCTTATTTACATTTCATTTCAAAAAGTGTGTTTTTGTAATTTAATAGGCATACAAGGAAATCATGTGGTGTCCACATCAGGTCTGATGAAACATCTGATTGTATAATATTAATTGAAAATTATATTTTAGAATCTTATTATTTCTATTTACGCATTTATCAAGTAGAGTGAAACTCTACTTGATAAATAAATATCCCTTAATAAATATCCCTATAAAATATAGTAACCTTCCTCTTTTTCGTCTTGTATTAATTTTATTGATGATTGCATTATAATAATTTAAAAAATATATATATATTTTAGATACATATAAGACTTACATTTATTTAAAGAGTAATAAAGGGACTTTTACTCTAACCTAATATTTCAGGTAATATTTTTGAATTAATAATTGTATAAATGTTTGAAGTTAATAGAAACTGATATTTTAGCAATTGTTTAACTCTGTCTTTTTCTGTTTAGCCTCCGCAACTACCGTAAGGTATTACTCCAGAGGATGAATGAGGATGATATGTATGAATGTGAATGAAGTATAGTCTTGTACAATCTCAGGTCGACCACTCCTGA
>JAAAKQ030074108.1:0-10365 GCA_010016005.3 Zanna intricata | reverse complement strand
ATATATATATATATATATATAAAGTTAATAGACTACAAAACTTGGAAGCTATTTCAAAATCACTAGTAATCACACAATCAAAACAAAACTTACAACTGGAAAATTTGTTTTAGTTGTAATTATTGGAGGTATGATAAATCAATTACAACCCCTGGATACCGATATCCAGATTTAAGATTTATTAACCCCGAGGTTAATAAATCTTTTAAAGATCATATTCTTGCATAGTACAATCAGCGGTTGGGGTTGAAAACTATCACCCTCTTACACCAAGCGGCAAATTTAACAAGCATCAGCAGTTACAATTGTAGAATTTCAAAACCTTGGAACGATTTGCCATCAGAAATAGTTAAAAAGTCATTCTTGAAGTGGTGTTTGTCGAATGCATTGGATGATTCTAAAGACTTTACTTTGGAACCAGAGTGTTGCAAATGAATCCAACTTATATGAAACTGACGACAGAGACGTCTCGACAACAACATAGAAAGCTAACGAGACACACTGTTTATTCATGGAAAATTATTGCGATTAGTGATAAAATACCGAACTTATAAAGCTAAATACGTACATAGCCTAACTACATTTAAGGTACTGAAATACAAAATATAGTGTGTTAAGTGCTTTCAATTTAGGTGTTTTATTGCTTATTTGGATTATTCAATAAATTGTTGAAAGTAGCTACTATTTGACTTTTTATATTAATTTTTAAAGTAACATAAACTTAATGAAAAATATTAGAATATACAAAATACTAATATGACTTATTGTAATTTATAATAAATAAATTACACAGAATTTTATTATTTCTATTTGATGTTTTTATTTTTTCAAGAAATTATCTACTAAATTTAGGGTGCATTTTAAATTTGAGGAACTGTGGTATATATATATATATACAAACACACACTGTAAATATATAATATCATTTATTCAATGCTCAATCTATTGATCCATTGTCATTAGATTTCTGCCCCTGCAGTATATTGTTCCATCAGACATGTTTCTATAATCAGTCAGTTCTTTACCTACTCCTAAATGTCCTCAATTCATAACAGAACCTTCACTTCTACAGATAATACACTCAGGAGATGCAAGGATTCTCATCCTAGTAAAGATGTTTTGCAAGGCAGTCATGACCCATAGTTATCCTGAAGACTACCTCAGATTTACTTCAAGTGGTTATTAGGAATTATATTTTGGCTATTAATTAGAGCTGTATTGGAATAAGACACATCTCACCTTAATTTAACATTATAAAGGAATTATATGAATCTTAAAAAGATTAATTGCTGTAAAATAATATACTCCTATAATAATACATATATATATATATATATAAAGTTAATAGATTACAAAACTTGGAAGCTATTTCAAAATCTCTAGTAATCACCCAATCTTTAAACTGGGATGGCCATCATTTGACTTATAAAATAAAAGGTGGTCTTAAAATAATTGTAGCTGGAAAGTTAATTTAAATCTACTTTATTTTTTACAATATATTTAACCACAGAAGTGTAAACCATATGCAGTGGTTAGGCTCATTTCAACAAACTTTATGAATTCAAAAATTCAATGTCATTGTACTGTCATAAATTGGAGACAAACATTTACACTTCAGTTTTAAATGTATTTTCTTTGGAGGTGTAGAGATATTTCTGATGGAAATTTTCTAGATTTGAAAAATGTTTGGTAAATTACAACATGATGTGGCACTCCATAAGATAGTTTCACATCTAATATACGACACAGTTAACACAAATAGTATTTAATTTTTTATCATTCAGCATAACAGTTTAATAAAATTACAATTTTTATAAATGAATTTTCTACTTATATTTTAAGTTTCATACTTTACTTCACATATTATCTATATATATAAAAATGAATGTCATGTCTGTCTGTATGTCTCTTATGCCTTCCTGAACCGTTCATTCGATAGCGATGAAACTTTGGGGAATGGTTGGACATGCCAGGGAAGGTTTCCGAGTTGGTAAAATACGGAGTTTTCCGAAATTTCCCGAACTTTTCCGAATAAATCCTAAAATAAACTAAAAATGGTGTAAGTTAGGAGTCTGGATCCTTCATATCTCGGGGACCAATAGAGATATAGTAGTGGAATTTGGTGTATAGGTATCCCGTTAAAAATTAAGAAACATGTGTTTCGGGGTTTTCCGAAATTTCCCGAACTTTTCCGAATAACTCCTACAATTACTATGCTTAGATTATGATAAAATGAGATATTTAAAAAAAATAATATTGTACTTTAAAAAACTGGAGTTCATATACAGGTGCCAGACTTAGAATTGTAAGATAAAGGTGATTTGATTTTTTTTTAAATGATAGCGTACTTAATTTAAATCTGTTATTTTGAAAATTAAAATATAAAATTTTCGATAGTTGTGAACATTGATTCCGACATTTTAATTTTCAACCAATTTCAACGCCATTTCTGTGTAGGTATGCCTCCCAAAAAACGAGCGATCGGTCGTTCTACGTCTCAAACACGAAAGAAAAAAGCAATACGAGCATCAGAAACAAACGAGAAGCGAGACTGGAAACCGACCGAGAACTTCAAGCTTGAGCCCGTTCTTCCGAAACAAACGAGCGACGAGAAGATTGAGATTGGAAACCGACAGAGAATTTCATACTCGATCCCGTTCATCAGAAACAAACGCGCAAAGAGAATCCAGACTGCAAACCATTCGAGTGAGCACTGCTCGATCCAGACGAACTATGCACATACTGTAGTGCATTTGGAAAATCCATGTTTCTCACATGGGCAGCTGTATGTGGCCTGCTCACGCGTCGGAAAACCTTCTAATTTATTTGTGTGTGCACTAGAAGGAAGAACAAAAAACATTGTATATCTATTCAAAAGCACTTCAATAAATAGCATTCAATCCAAAACTTAGATTGTCAGATTTTTTTCGATAAACGACTAAAAATACATAATGATCTAAAATAAATTGAATATTGTTGTACATTACAATAAGCATTATGCTTTACAAATAAATTTTTTTTTTAGTTTTTATTCCTGTTCTAATTGAAAAATTATAGGTATCTCAGGACAACGGCTGACGGGTCAGCTACTTACGTTAATAAATTTTAAATTAAGTTTAGCTAAAGTTAACACGACATTCATTGACTCTTAGGCGGTACGAAGTTCGCCAGGTCAGCTAATTAATTTTCATAAATATTTGTTGTTAAATGTTATTTTATTTCCAGGATGCCTAATAGTCTGCTAATATTTCTTCTAAAATCACCTTTTTTTAAAGATTTTGTCAGTTATTTCTTCCAAGTAATTGAAACCTATTTCTCTTGGATGTTAATAGGAATTAGTATGCCACACATTTGCTGAATGAGAATAATAATGTCCTGAGAAGTGCCTCCGTTATCGCTATACTTCAAATCATTGTTTATAAGTGATATAAACATCCATATAAATTTTTTCCGTACAGTGTTTGCATCCGTTATTGTATATCTAGAAGTGTGGTCTGATGAATTAGTTAACCAGCTTTCACTGCAATATATTCTTGTCCATCACATTTATAAAAAGTAAATTTAAAATATCCTAAATTTCATTAGTTTTGGGTGATCAGTAGGCTTGTAGTCCATAGACAGCACATTATAGTTATTTTACCTTCACAGAATTTTCTGTGTGAAGAGAAAGTTCAAAACCTTGAGGGGTTTTATGGCAGAGGAATTCCATTGACAATGAAGGTTGCTCTTCTGTGGTATTTCAGTCTTCATCAGAGAAACAATAGCTATAAGAAGTGAAGAATTGAGTGATTATTTTCTGTTTTTGGTTAAAATATGATGAACTTTTCACAATAATAAATTGAAGAAATGTAAATAGTATTTATAAATAAAAAATTGTAAAAATTAGGTTTTTTAAATTTTAGTTATTACTCCAACCACAAATAATAATAAAAACATATGCAAATAAAACTGAACTTATGAAGAATTAAAATCTGTTTTTTTCTCATATAAGAATGAAACATTGTAAATCTTTCATTGTGTAAACTCAATTAAGTAATCCATATTTTATTTAATTTTCTTGACATCATTACGCATAATTTAAAATGTACACTGAAAATGGATATTTTCCATAAAATTTTTTTTTAAAGTAATTAATAACTTAAATGTAATTTTTAAAATTATTGATTTACATAATACCATGCTTATGTTATTCTGAAGTAATTCAACTTTTTTTTGTACATTCTTGTATTTATCCAAGTTGACAACTTTTCAGATTTAAACAATTATTTTCCAATCCTTTGAAAAAGAATTATCCAATAAAAAGTCTTAAGGGTAAGTAATTTTTAACATTAAATATAATTTTTTTTTTTTTTTATAAAAGAAAAAATTAAATAAATACAAGGGGTTAACAAATTTGCTATTTTTTAGTCCATGTTTTCCCGACGGGAGTCTTTAAGACTTTGGGAGTTGGCATCCCCATGGGCCTAGCCTCTGCAGCTTGTCTTTCCATTACACACAGAGCTGCAGAACACTTTACACTATACACATAAACTACACCAATTATAACATACACCCTCACACAAAAACATCCTACACTGTTTCTCATTACATTTACACTCAGTAGTGTTGTGGCAACTTACGAAATGCAACCATAAACCAAGGTAGAAACTATCATGCTGATGGGTGGATGGCTCTACATAGTGGGTCTTGAATAATGTCCTCTGAGCAACTGAGCAAACCCAGTTATACGTAGCTCTAACCTCTGTATGATTGAGCCCTGCAGAAGTGGTCCTACATTTCCCCGGTACTCATGGGACCAAAATTAGTACTCCACAGATAAACCCCATGGTGGTTGGTGTCCATCTGAAAGAACCATCAATATTATTCTTGTGAAAAGACCTCAATCAGCTTTGGAGGAAATAAAACCTTAAATAAATTTACAATTTATCGCCTAATTCGGTCATCCCATTCTATTAAATCCATGAAGAAATGGATTTTCTCAACCAACCATAAAGACATTGAGACTCTTTACTTTTTATTTGGATTATGATCTATAATAATTGGAACTATAAGAAGTTTAATTATTCGTATGGAATTAATTCAACCTGGATCAATAATTAAAAATGATCAAATCTACAATTGTCCTGAGGTAAATAATTGCGTTTGCAGGTGTGATTTGTCACACCTGCAATACGCAAATGTCATATTTGTCATTCTACACAATAATCAGAAAGTTTTCATGTTTCCTGGTCAATAAGGTAGTAAGTAACTAGTTCAAGCAGCTCCCCCAAGAACGAAGAAAGTGGAGAGACAGATCAGTAATAATAGATACTTTCAGTGATGAGCAGAGTTGACTGTTCTTACATCTAACCAATATGAGGAGTAAGTATTACTGCGGTACATCATAAAAACTTGAGTGCTAGCCGAGGAGTCATTTTTTTCCGGGATCTTTTTGAGATTAGCAAAATTGCTGTTTCCAAGGTTGGGGGTTTCCAAGATGTTACAGAGGTAAAGAGAATAATGAAACATCAAAGTGGGATGAAAGAATCAACTCCCTCACTTACTTTAACCTTCAACCTTCCCACCCACTGGAGAAAATTAAGGTAGGATACTTGTCAGTTAGAGTATGACATTCATTCCTAACTCACATTCCATGATATTTTTCTAGTGTCAATGATATGGCCATACCATAACTTTTTGCACGAACACTTGCAATGTGTGCTAGATGTATAAAAGAAGGCCACAAAGATACTGACTGTCAGCAGAAAGAAAAATTTATTTACTATTGAGAATCACATTCTGTTTGCTCAAGAGATGGCCCAATTTTTAAAGAAGAAAAAGCAATTCTCAAAATTTGTACGAGCAGAAACAATCATTTCTGGGCACACAATACAAAAAGACACTGAACTCCCAGAACCTGGATAATTTAGACGTCTCTTTTGCTAACGCTACATCAAACCAAGCCTCTGCAAATGCAGGTAATAAACAGTGTGGAACCTGCAATGAATTAAAACAGGTAGTAAATGCAGCCAAAAACTCTCAAACATTGAAAAGGCAGACATCCATGCTTCATTTTACAATTTACAAAATGCAACTCATAAGAGATATTTTATTATAAATACAACATCTAGATGTTTAACTGTTTGATTGGAAAGAAAAGCTACCAATAATTTACATGATGATAATGCAAACATAGACATTTCAGATAAAAGCAACACGAAGAGCAATTTTCTTGAAGGAAGTACACTTTTAAACATTTCTTGTTGTAAGTGGAGAAAAAATACAAGTCTGTTAAAAATTGTATTTAGGGACACTTGATATATATCTCAAAGAAGTATCTATGCAGCACATGGCACCAAAGATAAAAAATAAACACATCAACACAAGATCAGAGGGGAAGGAATCAAAATAGCAGAAGAAAACCCAAGGGGAATCCAGACTTTGCAAGGGCTCATATTAAGTCCTTTCTGACTGTAGAGTCACATTATTGCAGGGTAAATACAAACAGATTATAGTTGCATGATCATTAAAACATAAGCAAAATGTTTGAACTGAACTTGGGAAAAAAATGTGCAAAAGCAAACATTTTTCTAGTAAAAAATCTATGTATTATAGAATTTTGCAACAGAGTTTAATCTTGGATTCCACATCCTCACATTGCGATATTTGTGAAACTGCCAAAGTCGCATGACAAACTGAGACCATAACATCTGATCTTAAGAAAAATTATGACAGACATCAGTTGCTTGAAAACCAAATGAGAACTGAAAAGAAAAACAAAGACCTGCCAGTTCTTTTGTTTGATCTTGAAAATGTCATCTTAACACTACATGCTGATATAAGTAGCCTTTTCTACCTGTGCAAATAAAATGAGTACAACTTAGGAGTTTGCTACATAGTAAAAAAAAGTTTACTGTGCCCTATGAACAGAAGTAACGGCTGCATGAGGTAGAAATGATAACTGCCAGCATATTCTGAAAAATATTAGAAGTTTTGGTTGATGAAAACAAGGTATCAGTTAATAATAAGTGAAGATAGAGTTAATAATGTGGTCAGACTCATGTTTTCCACAAAATAGAAATTTTTTCATTTCAAATGCTGTAATGAATTTCTTAAGAGATCATCGTAATCTAAAATCAGTTACAATGAAATTTCCCTTCCTGGACATTCTTGTATCCAGGAAGCAGACAGCACACACAGTGTAATTGAAAAAGCAATGGCAAAAAGACTTTTATTCCATTATTGGATTAATCAGAATCTTGAAAACAATAAATAAACAGAACCCATACAGAATTATCCAAATGAAACCACATGGTTTCAAAAACTTTGCTGGGTGTGCCAAACTCCTAAATTACAGGACTAACTTTCACACAGATCTCATCTCTACACTTCTCTCAAACATTCGGTTTAATTTACTACAAAGCAAGCCAAGAGTCACCTAATTGTGCAAACATTAAGTTTCTTGAAACCTGTGACAGAAAATTCTCCTAGAAGAAAACATCAGACAGTTTTTGTTGTGAGACCCAAAACATCAAGACCAGCCTTAGACGTTTTAGAACCAAAAAGGGAAAGACTCGTTTCCCGTTCACGCCCATTGTGAACAAAGACCATTACCAAGTTGTATTTAAACTATAATTTAAGTATTTATGGGCCAAATAAAAATTTTGTTTTTAACTTTCTTGTGTTAAATAATGTTTTCATCACCTCTGAATTTTTTTTATCCAGTTCTTTATCAATTTTAATAAAAGTAAAGTTTAACAAGGTTCTTAGTGCAATTAGAATCTTTCGTACTGAAATAAGTCACTTTCTGTTTGCCAAGTTTCTAACTGCTTTCATACTAATTTTTTTAGGCAGAAATAGGAGTTTCGAAAAATGATTTTGTCATGGCATAAAGATTAGTTTTACAAACAAATAAATGTTAAAACCCTAAAGATTAAATAAAAAATAAACATGTCATAACAAACTAAATCTTTGAATGCAATTTTCTCAAAACAAAACCTAGATTAGTTAGAACCTTGTCAAAACAATGCAAATTATCATTACTTTTCTTGCCGACCGTGCGGTGAACAAAAGACCATGGAGATGGATTGTTGAAAGAGCAAATTGGAACATTTACCATAAAGCTTTCCCATCACAATATGACGATAGTGCTAACGTCCTACATCAACTTTCCTCTTTTACCTCCTGGGTACTCGAGAATGCTAGTAGATTCATTCTATAAAAATCAGGAAATCCAAGGCGTTTCTCCAATCCCTGGTGGAATGATAATTGCCAAAACGCGATAAGAAACACCTCATTCATTCAAGTTAGGAGACTGCCATGAAGGAATTAGGTAGATACTATCTCACTCACTATTCCCACGCCTGCTGTGTGGAGAAAATTCGTGCAATTTACGGATCCCCAAACAGTCTATCCTCCGCCTTATTCGTGAAATAGAAATCCTTACGTAATCTTCTACAGTCGCAACTAACCTAGCTGGTTGTTTTCGTTCGGTGTCCCCAACTTCATCATATACTAATGAATTTCAGAGATATAAGATACGGATGGAAAACATACCGTTAAAAATTGATGATTCGTTCGGCGATCTAAATATTTCCTTCACAATCAACGAGCAGTTACATGCATTATAAAACGTGACATCTATCCTGGACCTGTTTTCAAATCTAAGTAAGTTTTCAAATCTCCCAATTTGAACCTTCATCACCTATTGCGCATATTTAATGGTTTGTTCTCCACGCAAGTCTTTCCACCCACCAAGTCGGAAGCAACTGTTGTTCCTTAAACCTGGTAGAGACAAAGCACGCTCCTCAGACTACCAATCTATCTCCTTGACGATCGTTTTGTGCAAAGTGGTGGCGAAAATGGTGAACCGAAGGTTCACCTGGTATTTAGAGAACCACAGTTTAATATCGCCGGAAAAATGTGGTTTCACGAAGGACGATTTTCCGTTGATCATTTGGTATCATTAGAAACAGCTATCCATAATGCCTTTCTGTTCCGCCAGCAACTAGTCGCTATTTTATTTGACATCAGGAGAGCGTACGACACAGTCTGGCGACGAGGTATTCTAAATACCCTTAAAGAATGGGGAGTCGTGTGTAATATCCTTGCCTTTATTAGGGGTTTCCTAAATGACCTTTCATTCCGTGTTCATGTTGAAGATTCTGTGTCGAGTAGTAGCGTCATCTCGGAGAATGAAGTGCCTCAAGGAACTATTTGTTTATTATAGCCATCAATAGTAATACCATTGATGTATAAATGTGTGCAACTACCCGTTTCATGCTCACTATTTACTGATAATTTTGCTATATATACCACGACTCGTTCAACAGCCACAGCTGAGAAACTACTACAGAATACTATACTCGCCTTGAAACTTGGTCCAAAGTCATCGGTTTCACGTTCTCTCCGGAGAAAATAAGACACTTAGTCTTTTCTCATCTATGAGACCATTTCATTCCACAAGTCCTGCTCAATAGAGAGCCAATTGCTATCTCTCCTGATGTTAAATTTCAAGGTTTACTTTTTGACGTGGGCCAAACACATTAAACAGTTAAAGGAGAAATGTTTAAAAATTCTAGATGTTCTTGGAGTCCTTAACAGCACATACTATCTTTTGCAAGCATACTTGTTGATTGCTGTGAGCCATCTCTAAAATAGGCGGTATCAGCTAGTAGCAACTTACTCTGCCGGTCTTATTAATAACAAAATCGTCCGGTTCTTAAAGCAGTCCTCGAAAATCTTTATTTCCAACGGTATGAAAACCATCCACGTAATACAGCACCAATTGGTGTCAGTACCGGGCAATTAATGTACCTTCTACATTTTGACCCACCATGTATTTTCCCAACTTATCCCTGCACATATCCCCCGTGGAGACTTGATCCCCATTAATTTTAATGACTACGTCACCGTATATAATGAAAAATTAACACGTATTCTCGTCTTTCAGCAAACATTTTAGCATTTTCTATCAGAGACAAACTCAGACGCAGTAGTATACACAGATGAGCCGAACATAATGATACCATAGAATGCGCTTTTGTTGTAAACGACAGAACTTATGTATTAATCTACGTGATATTACAAGTGTCTGCAATGCTGAACTGTACGCCATCAAAATGACCTTGAATATCAGTGATTTTTTTTTTCCGGAGATGAAGAAATCCCATTTACGCACGCCACAACGGGTGTGTAGGGCTCGGACCCAGGACGCCCTCCACCCCGGGGCTAGCTAATAGGCTAACAGGCTCTGCCAAGGTGTTGTTTGGCATAATATAACCTGCCCCATACCGACTAAACCTCCCTCACCGGACTTCTCCGACCCGAGACCGGACCCGCAATTAAGCATAACGCGGTTTCGAGGGGATTATTCCGACGTGTCTT
>JAAAKQ030074097.1:0-15322 GCA_010016005.3 Zanna intricata | reverse complement strand
TTCATTCACATTCATACACATCATCCTCATTCATCCTCTGAAGTAATACCTTACGGTAGTTCCGGAGGCTAAATAGAAAAAGAAAAAGATCTTCCTCTGAGTCGGATTCCAGAGAAAGATCTGAGGTAGCCGACTCAGAGGAAGGTCTAAATTTAGCCTCCGGAGGTCCCGGGTTCGAATCCCGGTCAGGCATGGCATTTTTCATACACGCTACAATTCATTCATCTCACCCTCTCTGAAGATATACCTTAACGGTGGTTCCGGAGGTTAAAAAAAAAAGATCTGAAGAAGATCATACCTTACCGTTCGGTAAGGTATAAATATCTCACGGTAGTTCCGGAGGCTAAATAGACAAAGAGAAAGAGAGATCTTAAAATCGGCAATTTTTTTTTTTAAACAAACTAAATTACAGGGCGTTATCTTTATTATCTTTATGTTGTCTTTTGTTATCTTTATTTACAAGTTAAATTTACAATCAAAGTAAAAAAAAAAATGAGAAAAAATCTGATGAGGACACAATATAACTTCCTTGTACGAAAATTAAAAAATAATACAATTAGAAATTATAATAATCAGTTAATATTAAATAATCAGATGTTTCACCAAATCTTCTATTACATATAATACACATATATATAATAATGCCTATTAATTACATATTACATACGCAGATTTTTAGAATTCCATAAAATTTTATTTCACTAAAACTTCTGATTTATTCATATATATATATATATACTGTTATTATTTAACTATTATTTATTGTAAAACTTTTTTTTATAATCACGGGTTAATAATTATTAATAAATCAATATATTTAAATTAAAAAAGAAAGAAAAAAGAAGATGAAGCCCGATTCGAGCCGATGTCCCTTCCCCCCTTATAAGACTCAAATATTTCATTAATTAAAATTTCATTTGGCTATAACTCTGGAACCAATTGGAATAAGTACCACTTTTGAGTTTTTTTGACACTTTTGATTCAGTTGATTGAAAATCAAAAAGAGAGGCGCATAACTAGATGTTACTTCTAGTTACTAGATTAACAGTCCTAAGTCCAAAATTTCAAAATTCTACGGCTAATCGGTTTTTGAGTTATGTGAGATACGTACATACGTCATGCCGAAACTAGTCAAAATGGATTTAGGGATGATCAAAACGGATATTTCTATTGAAATTTTTAAAAAACTGAAATTTTTCGCGATCACAATACCTCCTTCATTTCGTACAAAGAAGTAAAAAAGGAAGATATATTTAGAGGATATATTATACACGAACATTGTATTTATCAGAGAAAATAATGACTTTTATCAACTGGATGAATCCATCATAATTTAACGGTTAATATCTGAATTACGATACACATGGAAGAATTTCATATGTGCATTAATATTCATAAATACTAGTTTACACCAAAAACAAAAGAAAATTTATAGAGGATATATTATACACGAACATTGTATTTATCAGAGAAAATAATGACTATTATCAACTGGATGAATCCATCATAATTTAACGGTTAATATCTGAATTACGATACACATGGAAGAATTTCGCATGTGCATTAATATTCAAAAATACTAGTTTACACCAAAAACAAAAGAAATTTAGAGACAGAATTAAGAGGTGAAGCTCTTCAGGAAGTAAAGAGTTTAAATACGTAGGAAGTAAAATAACGAATGATGGAAAAAGCAAAAAAAAAAAAAAAAATTAGTGTGCAGAATACATCAGGCAAAGATTGTCTTTTACAAAAAGAAAAATTTGATTACATCAAATATTATTAACCTTGAGTAAGAAAGAATTTACTAACATTTGTGTGGAGTATTGCCTATGGGAGTAAATAATGGAAAATTGGAGAGGCTGAAAAAAGAAGGCTTTTGGCTCTTGAAGCATGATTTTACAGAAGGATGCTGAAGATAAGTTGGATAGAAGAGTATAAAATGAGGAAGTATTTAAGAGAGAACTTGCTAAAACAATTAAAAAGAAGAAGAGTGCAACTATAATAGGACATATTCTTAGACACCAAGGCCTAGTTAAAAGAGTGATAGAAGGAGCGGTGGAAGGGAAAACTTCTAGGGGAAGACCACGTTTAGAGATCATAAAACAGATAATGGATGATATATACTGTAATTCATACTGGCATAAAACAGATAATGAACTGTAATTCATACTGGGAACTTTAGAGAGAAGCTGAAAAGAGAGAAGAGTAGAGAACTATTGCCAATCAGCTTAAGAGCTGTTTAACGGGGGGAAAATTCAGGATAAAAAAGAAAGACCATTACAATAAACGGACAAACTTATAGTAAGATATCAAAAAATATAGTAAAATTGAAGTACTGGTAAGTAAAAGACCGTGATCTCTTCCGTAACAACAAATTTATAAAACCTTTTAACAAGAACACCACATCAGATTTTTCCTTATTTAAACTAAAATTTGCAAAAACAAAAACAAAGTAATAATAAGAAAATTAATTTTAAACGAAAGGATCCGATCTTAGATTAAAAAATAAGTATTATATTGTACTAACGGAAGGATTATTTAAAACAGTTGTCTAATGCGGGAACGTTAGGAATAGGTAGGCTGGTAAACACGCACAGTATTCATTTGATAATAATATATGATGACATATCATATTGATCGTAATTCATTAATAAACAAAATTTAAAAGTAACGATGAGTCTGCAATGTGACTTATGGTGGTATTTAACATGCAAACACACATATGTAAAAACATAACAAAAGAGCACGTTGTATATAATAGCATTAAAGCATTAACATATAAAACTTATTTCTTGTAACATATCTAATAAATCTAAGAAATATATATACATATGTATATTTATCTTAATTTTATATAAAATTTTTTATTGGTAAAAGTAGTATTATTACATCTACTTGTGAATTAACATTTCCAATAAAGGTTGTTTCAAGAGGTACCGAAGAGAAGAATTTACAAATTGAGAAAGAAAATTATGCAAAAAGAAGTTAAAATGAAATAAATTTAAAATTCAAATATGCGAAATTTAAAACATAATAATAAAACAAACCGAAAATTACTAGCTTATTATGCGATTCAACAACGTCTGACAAAAAATAATAAATTTAAATTTCTGCATAAAATTTAAACCGGCAAAGAACAATTCTTACGAAATAATAATTTTTAAATTCTTAGACTTTAGCTGTTTCAGTAAAATTGACTTTATCGCTCAGTTTATTCCTTGTAACTAACTCATAATCAGCAGTACAGACTTTAATAATAATGTTTGATCACGATTATTTCAGATGATTATTTCATAACCTTTATTTTTTTACTAACAGCAGGGAAATACAGACACTTCATGGGGTACCGTATCTCAAAGTTTTAGGTATATTTTTTTCTTATAATTTAATACCTCTTTACACTTTAACTGCCGACTACGAGGTAACCCGTAGTTGGCAACATTGCCCGAATCTGATCCTCTACGCCAACTTTATATTTCGCTTGTAAATGAATTAAATAATTTCCACGTAATTTTCAAGAGCAGAACAGTTTCCAAGCAGTGTTTTTATGTCATGAACCCGTTACTCGAATTATCTCGTAGTCGATATATGAGATTACAGTTATGTCACCTACTGCCGACTACGAGATAAGCCGATACGAGTAAAATAAAATGTTTTTTTTTTTTGTGTCAAATTGACTTTTCTCGCTTATTCTGTAAGCCAACTAAACGTTAAATACTTAGATTCCGTACGAGTATATTCGTAGCTCGCCCTACAGAATCAATGCTATTATACGAAATTTCTCGTAGCTGGCATACGCGATTAAAATCATTCAACTACGAGTTATTTCGTAGTCGGCAGTTAACGTGTTAATTAATTACGTATCTCAAAGTGTATGTAAATTTTTACTTTCTTGTACAAAGCACAAGTTAGTATTTGTAATCGCGATAAATTTCGATTCTCAGATTTCATCGGAAATATCCATTTTCACCATCCTTAAATCCATTTTGACTAGTTTCAGCAAGACATCTGGATGTACGTACGAATGTCGCATAAATAAAAAACGATTATCCGTAGAATGTTGAAATTTTGGATTTAGAACTTTTATATCATCTAGTTGTACACTTCCCCTTTTGATTGCAAACGACTGAACCAAAAGTGTCTAAAAAAGCACAAAAAACTTGGATTTGTGACTTTAAACTGCAGTAATAAACCCTAATTTAGAGGTTTCATCGAATTATAATAAGTAGTACTTATTTTCTTTCTTTATAATAATAATAATATACCATATGGTTGCTATTTGTTAAGTTTATTTTCCTTTTCATTCAATAAATATTTTCCTCTTTGTTCTTTTGTCGCCTGAGAGGCTGTTAATGTAATACATTGCGTTTATAAAATATGTTGACTTCTGTTGCCGGATATAAAAATTCGCTTTTGCAAACATATTTGCAAGTGTGCCAACAATAAGGTGACAAACATTCAAGAATACAAAAGATCCCCTTTATGATGTCATTCAATACGTTTGCGTGTACGTACTGTATATTATCATAATAAATCTGGTAACATCGTTTTCCGCAAGACCGATGATGTTTTATAAGCATCGGTCAATTTGCTTGACCGATGATTTTTTTAATGATTTCCAATCATCATAGATTAAATAAAAACCCTTACACATTCATAAATAAACAAACTCTTAACTATATTTTTAACAATGAAAGAAATGAATAAACACTATCGCTTTTAAACTAAAACTGTTTTGACTTGTTAGATTATAAAATAATAAAACATAAATTATAGCTAACTGGATTAAATTATCCTTAAAATCATTTTTTTTTTCACCTCCAGAACTACCGTTAGGTATTACATCAGAGGATGAATATAATGTGTAGCGTGTGTGAAAATGCCATGCCTGACCGGGATTCGAACCCAGAACCTCCGGATGAAAGGCCGAGACGCTACTACTCGTTCCACGGAGGCCGGTCCTTAAAATCAATTTAAAGTTTAATCCTCCACTAAACAGCTCCTTCCCACCTTCCCTCGGTTAGCGTAAAATAATTCTCGTGTCCTCGTTTTAAAACGCCGTATGCTAGAAACAGAATCATTCAAAATAAATAATGAAAAATTTTAATTTTTAAATACGCTAAATGTACTACATCTTTTTCCGAATTTAAAATATGTTGCAAGTAAAAGCGTATAACCGTACGCTTTTACATCTAAAGATTTCTATACACTTTAACAATCAGCCTGATAAAAGTAAATCGATTTAAGGGCGTGCAACTGACGTTTTAAACACGTATTTTACTGCATAAAATAAGTCGGTAACTCGTTATAGAATTATTAAAAGAATTAGAAATATTATTACAGAATTACCTAGGAATACTTTTAAAAGAAAATGTACTTAGCGATAGCTTTAAATTATATAATTTATCAATAAAAATCATAAATCTGTCAACAATGAATTCCTTATTTTATAACATAAATCAAGTGTAAATAACGAAATGTTCAACAATCCGGTCGCTATGTTCATGATTAATAATATATACCTAATTCAGTTAGCTTGTAGAATTGAAGTAGACAAACTGCGCGTACTAATGTTCAAGAGACCGATTCACAAGCATTTTCTGTAAATCCTAATGCATATAAAAGAAACAACGTGACGTTAATATTGAGTAACCACGAGCTATTATATTTTAAAAAAATCATACACATATTTTAAATTTAAATAATTACATTACACATGGACTAATGTTAGTAATAATTATTGTGTTGCTTATAGATACGGCCGCATTGTGAATCGGCACTGATTATAAAGGACGTTACTCAGCAGAAACATGACGAAATCACTAACAAAACGTTTATTTATACGTTTGTTTATTCTTCATTCTACAAGCTAAATGAATATATGCATCAAACCAGTCAAATGACTGAAGACAAAAAAAAAAAAAAAAAAAAAAAAAAAAAAAAAAAAAAAAAAAAAAAAAAAAAAAAAAAAAAAAAAAAAAAAAATACAGTATAGTATTTATTGCGTGATATAATTTTAGCTTGTTTTATTATAGGAATTATCATGTCATTCTCTTTTACCCATGAAATTAATTTTAAAATAATATTAGATATTTAAATTTTCAGAAAAAAAAAAAAACATTTGCTCACTTAATACGATCCCATACAAAAAAAACTTAATTAAATACAAATATTATATTTATTTAATCATTACTATTATTATTATTATTAATATTAGTACTTCATTATTCTTTCAAATGAAATTGTTTCTATATAAATTTTTAATAACACGAATAATACAAACTTTTAGTCAGCAGCAACTATTCACTTTTAAAATATTTCACGATTTAGAACGTATAGAATGCATATGTAAGGAACAATCCATTATGAATAAATAACTAACTATATCATAAATGGCAAATTTTTTATATCCTTCAACACTAATTCTCTTCATAATCCTATTCAATATATAGCAAATTTCAAATAGATACAGTACATCAAATTTAAATAAGACTTTAAGTTTTAGGATTTAATGGTATATAGAAGTTTTTTTTTCTGCTCTTTATTATTTTTCACGATGATAAAACCTTATGTGTAACTTTCTAAAGAATCTATGATTCGGCCAAACAACAGAAAACGATAGTATGATTTATCTTCTTTTTTTATTTTAATTCATTCGCTGTAAAACTAAAAACACAAATCATCTAATTCTTCTATTTAAATTTATTTTATATAAATCATGTACAATATGAATATATACTCAGAAAAACACATAAATACATTATATCTTTAATTAGTAAATGCATTTTCCCATCTCTTTATTTCCATAATTAATGATTGGGAGTGATAGCTCAGACGATTAGCTTTAGGCTTTCTGCGCAAAAAAGTTGACAGTTTGAAGTCCGAACGATCTTAGGTTAGTGTTATCTATAACACAGCAAAAGTGTCCGAAACCGTAAGGTTTAGTGATCCTTAGACGTATTAAGCTTTGGTACTCTCATTGCACGAACAAGAGTCGCAGCTCAACGTATGGAACTAGGAATTAAAGAAACCTAAATTGAATATTTTAAGACTACTTGGTTATCATACTAATAGATCGATCGATTATCGTCCTAGTAAATACATAATTACATTATTAGTTAACAACTTCAGTTAGTACTACCATCGTTTTTTTTTTCATAAGATCGATAGAAATTACAAAATGTTAACTGATTTTTTTACTTCCTTGTAAGAAGCAGAAATTTGATTAGTTTCGGCATCACATCTGTTCGTACGTATCTCGCTTAACTCAAAAACGATTAGCCGTAGGAAATTAGAAGTAGAATGTTGAAATTTTGGATTTAGGACTGTTGTAAAATCTAGTTGTGCACCTCTCCTCTTCTGATTACAATCGACTGAACAAAAAGTTTCAAAAAAAGCCCAAAATCAAAAAAATTTGATTTCTGGAAAATTTTTTGAATTTTTCTTAACCGCAGTAGTAAGCCCTCATTGAGACCTTTTCAACGATACATTAAAAGTGGTACTTATTTTCATTGTTTCCAGAGTTATAGCCAGATGAAATTTTAATTAATGAAATATTTGGATCTTATAAGGGGAAGGAGCACATCGATTGTCTACATCTCCTGTTTTTCTTATTTTTAATTTAAATATATTGATTTATTAATAATTATTAACCTCGGATTGTAAAAAAAAAAGATGTTACGATAAATAACAATTCAAAAAAAGAAATTGAAAAAATATTAGAAGTTATTAATAAAATAAAATTTTATGTACTTTTCATTTAAAAAGAAATGTGTACATTTAATTTAATAGGTATAAAGGAAGTCATGTTATGTCCACATCAGTTTTTTTTTTCCAAGAAATTAATTGAAATTTCACCTGAGAATAATAAAATTTTAAATATCTACAGAGCTAACCTTTCTAAGCGTTATAGAAGTTTACTTAAAATAACAAAAAGGGGTTTCACGTAAGTCTGGTCTACTGTCGCCATTTTTGTTTCAAATAGTAATATAAAACAGTTTTATATGACGATTTTAAACCAAATCACAGTCGCTCATATAAGTGAAATAAATTTTTTGAAAACTATTTTATGAGAATTGTCAAAGCAGTTTTACAATTAAAGATGCTCGAACAAACACTCTACATTAAATTACTTTTCCGCTGGTTAAATGAGGTTAAAAAAATTAAATCAATTTAATCAAAGTAATAACTTGAGAAAAAACATAGAACCAGACACATAAGTGAAGAAAATTAGAATCACAAGTTGGTAGTAAACCAGCTGAATCAACGCCTAATACTTACACAACCTGCACTAACCCAAGTTTAACCTCAACTGATGTGTAACTTATGAAACAAGTGAGTAATTAAATAAACAATCACCGAGAAGCTGAGAGAGTGTGTGTGCGCGCGCGCGAGTATGTACATCTGTACGGTGGAAATAAATATGTACAACTTATATGACACCCGGAAAATAATATATAAAACTAAAATCTGTATAATCGATCATTTAAAAAACTACATCTGTACGGTGGAAATAAGTAAGTACAACAACTTATATGACACCCGGAAAATAATACATAAAACTAAAATCCGTATAATCTATCATTTACTTACTGCAACTGTTCTATACACCAAACTACACGAGTAAAATATTGCTTATTATAGAATAATAGAAACATCTCCGTGGTACACGACAAATCAATTATTTAATCATTTTTAATGTATCTATAAACTTAAAACTGAAATTTTAGCGAAACGATATGAATGTTTAATACCATAATGAGATAAAAATAATCTTCAAATCAACTTATGAACTTATGTTGTAAAATTAATTTTATGCAAAAGAAAAATTAATAGATTAAAAACCGATGATGTAATTTACATATAATTAAACTACGACGGCTTATTTTAATACAAAAAAATAAAATGAATATTTTTATTCATTAAACATTTTTAAACTGTGTCTGTCTTTTACAGTCAAATAATTATTTAAATTAAAAGTTAAAAATTTCATATAAAAGAACTAATTAAGAGGTTTTTTAAACACATAACTTGTCTAAATAAACTAAATCAAATATTAAAATTGATTAATATCAAACAAAAAAAAGTGATTAACTTAAATAATTAAAAAGAAGAAGAAATTCTCGCTAAATTTTTCTTATATTTATCTCAAAATCGTAACAATTAAAGTTTATAATAAGATGGATGATTAAAATTTTAACTAATTAATATACTAAATAAATCTGATCATTATTATAAAAAATAATAAATAAACATATCTTTCTATTTTTGATTAATGTAAAATAAACATATCAAATATATATATATATATAAAATTATTATTGATAATTTATCATGATAATGTGTCAAGTGAAATAATCCGGGATCTGGCTTCTCATTTAAATAGTCGTGTACAAATTGCAGCAAAGATTTTGCATTTTTAATAATAATACAATTAAAACGTTTGATAATTATATATATTACTTTTATCTTCTTTTTTTTTTTTAACCTACGGGACCGTTAATTACTGCTTCCGAGGATGAGATGAATGATTTTTAGGGTGTGAAAATGTCGTGCCCGACCGGGATCTCCAGATGAAAGGCCGAGACGCTACAAATCGCGCCACGAAGGCTGACATATATATAATACTTAAAATAATTTTACTGCTATGACATAATATATGTCTTAATCACATCAGGAACGACGAAGAGTAAAAAAATTTTAAAAAAAGAGAGAGAATCGTTATAAATCATTCATTTTAACTTTCTTAGACAAAAATTACCATTACTTTTTCGCGTAGAAATACAATAAACAACCAGGAAATAATGTTATATAAGAGTTCAAAGTGTATATTAACGCCTAATGCAGAAAAAAATGTAATAATAAATAGTAAAAGTTTCGTTCCCGAATTCCAGAGGGCTTTTGGATAAACGGTTACACTATAACCGAAGGAAAATCCTTCAGTTTTCATCTAGGGTTTTCTTTTCTCGTACTGAGTATCTCCAAGGACAGATCATAATTTCTCGTCTATCAATTCCATTTCCTTATCATATTTCCCTTGTTTTTTCTACTACGGTTCAGTAGATCTAGGTGTAACCCTGTTAGGTCTTACGTATTGAGAACGACGAAGTATATTTGGAGAACGCCAGTTCTTAAACGTATTAAGAACGACAGTAAAGTTGGAGTGATAGGGTGAAGGGAGACAGCCAACAACGTTTAAAATGAGCTCAAACGTCTAACTCCGCAGCCCCCTGCAGAGTTGCCGTTCATCGGTGCTTTCACTGGTGGGCGGTAATGAGAAGGCACGACCGTGGCGCGAGTGGTAGCGTCTCGGCCTTTCATCCGGAGGTCCCGGGTTCGAATCCCGGTCAGGCATGGCACGGTGGTTCCGGAGGTTAAACAAAAAAAAAAAAATGAGAAGGCACGGGGACTCCTACGTCTCCAGCACCCACACTAAGATTTCAAAAGACCTTGTCCCGATGTGGTCTCCTGTTCGGGAGAGCAACATTAGAAGCAAGGGCCTAAAGACTGAGTCGCGGCCTCTGGGGTAGGGTAGGGTTGATTATGTTGGCTCTAGTCACCCGCTCGTTTGAGGCAGGCAGAAAAAAGGATCCGAACCGTTAGGCAAACCTGTCCTGTCGATGGACGGAGAGATCCATTAGAGTGAACAATAACCCCCGATCTGTGCAATGCTTCACTGTGGATCCGACCTGTGAGAGAAGGAAAAAAGTCTAAGGAATTCTTTCATTTTCTGATGAATAGCTTCACAAAAAAAAATTCACTACTTGTGCGGTAATACCAAGCCTCCTAAATTCTCCTAAAATGCAGTATAAAAAATATAATCGGGTAAAGAACGTAAACGTAACACAAATATTCCATATAAAAGTAAATTTTCAAATTTAACCTTTTTTTAAACCAAGAAATATATTAACACAAAAGAAAATTGAAAAAATACAGTAGAATTTGAATGGAAATTTGCTTTGTTGTAATCAGAAAAGAATATTAAATAAGTAGAAAAAAAATCGTGCGCAATTTAAATTTAATTTAAATTATTTATTGTTAACTGATTTAAATGATCTATTATGTTAAAAAAAAAAAATAAAGAAAATATCGTCATAACTCTTGTATCTACTAAATAAAAATGTAGGAAAACATCTGTCTCGCTCAATATCTACTTTATCTAACAGACAATAATATGTAATATGATATTCCATTACAACGTCAAATAATACTAAATAAAACACACGTAGTTTAATTATGTCTGAAAACATAACTTTAATTATATATATATATATATATACACTATAGCCTATACTTTATGATAAAATATAATTATTTATTTAGTAGTTTAATAAATGAATAATAAATATACTTTAAGCGATACAAAAAACATAACTAAAAAAAACCACTCGATAATTGAAAACAGCACTACAAAATTTGTCATTAAATTTTTTAATATCCGATGATTTAATTCAAAATCACAAATACTCGTACTTCTTTAAAAAAAAAACCGTAGATAAGTATGGAGACTGTTCAAAACATTTTCATAATAAAATCCATCCACTTTATTTAAGTAACAGAATAAAGTTCAAGTAATAATTATAAATAAAATCAAATATTAAAGAATAAAATAATTAAAAACTAAAAAAAAAAAAAAAAAATCATACGCAAAAAATTAATTAAAAAGATAAATATTTAAAAACTAGAAACATGTGGATTTTTTTTTTAATAGTAAGTATTACATCAATTATCAGTCTTATATTTTTAAAAAAATAAACGGTAAAAACAGACTACTAGCGATCAAAAGCGATGTAATGAATTACTTTAAAAACTATAAAAATAGACTACATATGGATCATAAAATGATATAACTTAATCGTCAAGTCACAAAGAGAATATGAAAAATAGCCTCACTACAAAATGTTTCCAAACTAGCGGAACGGAACGGAACGGAACGCAAGGGTGGCGGGAGTTTTCATTTCCTCCTACAATTTGTAGAGCCGGGACTGATGTCCCTTACTGCTGTATCTTTCTCGTATCGGGCGGGTCATTGTTTTCTAACTGGCGGTTTTTGATTATAGTTTTAGTTTATGAACGGATTGGGTATTTGCGTTTCGTTCCTTTGGAAGTTTGGAGAAATACTGGGGCTGAATTCGGGAGGCCGGGTCTGCAAGTAGCCCGGTGTTCCCGGCGTGATTCCCCTTCAGTTCATCCACTGAAGTCCTTTTGGTGTCAGAGCCTTTCGAGCTGGTAGGAATACGCTTTTCGGGGCCCTAATATTTGGCGGAAGCCAAGCTTCTCCCCTATCCGAAGGGAGTGGCTGAAGTAAATTGTAAGTTTCGGTAGGAAAATGGGTAGTAGGTTAGGAAAAGGTTGGCATCATCTTCGAATTGGCTGCTCTTCCTGCAGGTTCTCTGCTGGTACCTCGCCGTGGCGTGTTTCTTCTTTTCTTCTTCATCATCTTCTAATCTTCGTTCGCCTACTTTTCCATAAAACCGACTGTAAGCTAGTTAGGATACCGTTAAACTTGACCCGTGGCCCCGAAGGGTTCACAGGAGAAAATGTAGGGATGGAGACCTCTTCTTGCAGCTGTTGGCTGCTGGGCTCTTCTCCGTCTTCTCTGTTTGCTAAGCTGAGACAGTACAAATGGCGCACGAAAAGATAGTAATCCCTAACATTAAAGATTAACAGGAAGCAGTGGTTTACGCAGAATTTTGTTAAGGGAGGGGGTTATTATTAAAATTGTTTACAATTGACATCAGTATTTTAAATTTTGTGTGATATTTTATTATTATTATTATCATCGTTATTATTATATCATGTTACAATATTATATATTATTTTACATGTTATATATTTAATTTACAATGTTCGAATATAACACATTCATAAATAACCTAATAAAATCTTCTGTAACGTATTGTTTTCACAGTCTTAGGCTACAATTTTTTTTAACAACTACTCCATTTTGTATAATAAAAATGTTTGTGCCAGTATACTGCAGCTCCGAGTACGGGGATTAAATTACTGAAGATGGAAGGGCGGCGGACTGGATCTTATATCGATAGATTTTGTTACTCTGACAGCGAGAAATTAGAAGAGAATACGATGGATTTAAAAAAAAAAAAAAAAAAAAAGAAAAAAACCTCAAATATATATGTGTACTTAAACCTTCAAGAGAGAGGAGGTTCAAACCCAATAACACCTCTTGAGCACCTCCCGCCATGAAGGAAGTCTTCATAAGAAGAAACAAGGAAGGAACGTAACATTGTATGCAGATCTTGAAATATTTCATTACATATATTAATTAATAATAAACTTTACAGGCATTAGTAAGATTTTATTATAAATAGCAAAATCTAATTAAGAATTAAGAAATGTTTAGATTGGTCAATTTTTAAAATGTCGTTGAAGCTATTGTATATTGTTATCATTGGAAGGGGTTGGAGATATTAATTATATTACTTTCGCGTCTAGCGCTACAGCAAAGCTTTAGAAGGAAAAGTATTATATAATCGGTTCTGTTTGGGCATATGCGGTTTCAACCCGATCTTGACGTTTTGGTAACTAAGGAACCCAAATTCGAGATATTTGTATGTAGGTGTGTGTGTTCGGTCTTGCACACCTTATATCTCCGGAACTATTGAATCGATTTTCACCTAACTCGGCCAGATTACTTCTACATAGGGAGCACTGATGCCATTAAATTTTAATTCGATGTAATTTATGTGATTACATCGAATTAAAATTCTTAATTAGATTTGTTTGAAGTTTATGTAATTCTGAAAGTTGCCCTACGCAAACTATTTTAACAAGATTACGGGAGATAATTATTTTTCTCTCTCCCTTTTTCTGTTTAGCCTCCGGAACCCCCGTAAGGTACGCTAAATGCTCTCGAACAGGATGCTTTTGTATAGTGATGAAATTGTTCTCTATCTGATTCAAAAATACTAATAACGAACGGTCCATTTTAATTATTAATATACCACTCTCTCTTTTTCTGTTTAGCCTCCGGAACTACCGTCAGGTATTATATCAGAGAATGATGTGAATGAAGTGTAGTCTTGTACAAATTAATATACAACTGGTTATTATTAGCGGTACGGTAAGGTTAATAACCTTACCGTAATTGTTATTAATAACGTTTTCCCAATCTTCATGGCAGAGCGATAGCGTTCGGTGTTTAATCAGAAAGGTTCTAGGTACAAATTCCGATTGCGCATTTCAATTTTCATATGTTAAAAATATTGATATTTAGTTCTCTAAAGTAATTCGGTATCGGGAAGTGACATCTGAGAATATAGAATCTGCCTAATCTTCTGAAAACTGGAAGAAATAGACGTATAAAAAAAAATTGTTTATTGAAAGCTACTAATGAATTTTTTCTATCAAATTATCCAATTTTTTAATAATAGTAAAAATGATTAGATTGGTCAATTTTTAAAATGTCGTTGAAGCTATTGTATATTGTTATCATTAGAAGGGGTTGGAGATATTAATTTTATTATTTTCTCGTCCAGAGATACAGCAGTTATAGAAAGGAAAGTATTGTAATCGGTAACACGTATAATCAGTATTGTAATATTTGGGAATATGCGGTTTTTCCCCCGCTCTTGACATTTGATATCTAAGGAAACAAAACCACCGGATGAAAATTCAGGATATTCGTATGTAGGTGTGTTTGTTCGGTCTTGAACTCCTTATATCTCCTATCGTATTGAATCGATTTTGACCTAACTCGGTCAGATTACATATCTATATATAGTGCACTGATGCCATTAAATTTTCAACTTAAAATGTCAAAAGGGAGAAGCTGTACAGCAAGATCACTCTTAGTATCTCGAGATTTCGTCTGATTAAGGTCATATTTTTTTTAGGCACATTTGTTAACAACTAAAAAATAATATTTGCTAAAAAAATTTTGAAAAATCGCATTCCCATCCCCAAAAAATAAATTAACAGCTAAGTGGGTATACTGCCCACTAAGTATCACCTCTCACCACAAGGAGCGCTAGTATAAGACTAACTTACAGCTATTGTAATTGACTGTATGTTGTGACGTCACAGATGAGGGGTAGAATAAATACATAATAATATTTAAAGGTTTATTAAAAATGGCCGCTAGTTCCGCCACACCCGATGGAAATGAAATACGGTATGCATGCGCGCTTTAGTTAGAATTATTAAATTTTAAATAAATAAAAATTATTATATTTAAATAAAATGATAAATATCTTAAATTGAGTTGTATGTATATACGAGGGCCGTTTTTTTTTGACCTCCGATAGGCTATAAATAAAAGACAAGTTCATATAAAACAATAATTTTATTACCAAAAGATTGG
>JAAAKQ030074075.1:0-15322 GCA_010016005.3 Zanna intricata | reverse complement strand
AGGTTTAGTCGGTAGAGGGCAGGCTGTGGAGTCTGCTTAGTCGCTCAGCCAGGCTTTTTAGTTCGCTGGGTTTGATTAGCTGGGGGCGGTCCCGACTAGTCGCTTGACTAGCTGGGACTCCCTCGTTCGGAGTCCAACACAACTCCATGATGACCCCATGGGGAGTGCAGAAATGCATTTCTTCGCAACTCATCTCAAAAAAAAAAAAAAACCGTGCAAATTGTTATAAGTGGATTAAACAACTTTAATTAATGTTAATTATTAGTGTTATTTATGTAAATTATTTTATTTATTTTAATTTAAAAATGCGATGGGTGTGTTAATGAGTGAGTGAGAAGCATGAATGAGAGTGCTAAGATTTTATGTTTTCTTATGTTAACAGGGAGAAGATGGCTAATCGGAAGATCGATTAAGAAGAGGACGTAGTCCAAAAGCAAGAATTTTGGACCTTACCCCGAGACTGAGTTATGCTTAATTGCGGGTCTGGTCTGGGGGTGGAGAAGTCCGGTGAGGGAGTTTAGTCGGTATGGGGCAAGTTATACTATTCCTAACAACACCTTGGCAGAGCCTGTTAGTCTGTTGGCTAAACTGGGACGGAGCGCGTCCTGGGTCAGAGTCCTACACACCCGTTGTGGCGTGCGTAAATGGCATTCCTTTATCTCCGGGGGAAAAAAATTAAACAATTTTAACTCAAGCCGAATAAATGTCACCGACTTTCACGGTAGAAGAAGACCAGTAGAATATTTCGACTGACGTTTTTCAAAATCGAATTAACGATCTTATTCGGAAGGATAGACGCATAAAAATGTAGATAATTCGTGAAACTTATATTGCGAATGTGGGCACTGTTGAAGCTGGATTCTGAGACAGTCGACTCAAAATCACAAACATAATCGAATTCATATTCTTAAGGAACTTAATCGATGATTTTTAGCGGAAGGTAACGTTGATCGCATAATAACTCGTGATGAAATTTGAATTCGTCATTTTGAGCCCGAATCCAAATGTCAGAATTTGGAATGAAAATGTCCGAGTTCGCCCGCCAGGGAAGAATTCAAAACCTACGTGTCATCCGGTAAAATTAAGCTAACGGTGTTTTAAGATTATAAAGGGCCAATTTATTTTGGTTATTTTGAAGCACAGACTCCGTTGAAGACTTAGTACTAGAAAATAAAGTTAAAAAGAAAGAAATTTTCCGGTTTTCTAGCAAAAGGTGTAATTCTTCTGTAACGACAGTTCCCATACAACTAAAAAGACACGAGAAGCTATTCAAAAGTTGGATTGGAAGGTGTTGCCACATCCACCTTACAGTTCCGATCTCACTCTTTCGATTTTTTTTTTTAAATTGAATTTTAAATAGCATCAAGTTCGGTGTTAATGAGCAAGTGAAAAATGCTTTACACGAATGACTCAGACATCAAGGTGAACAGTTCTTCGTTTCTGAATTAAGAAAGCTCCCAGTAAGATGAGTTAAGTGTCTTAATATAACCGGGAATTATGTGAAAAAAAGAGTTAATTTCATTTTATTGAATATATAACAATTTTTCTAAATCATTTGTCTCTTTAATTATTAAACGATAATTGTATAAAAAAACTAACAATTTCTAAATAATTTAACTAGAGTATAATAATTAAATTCCTTATTATTTCTTTCTTATATAAAGAGCTAATTTTTTCAAATTTTATTATCAAAAATTTTAATAATAACGTATTATTATTTTAAAACAGATTTACAAAGATTAAAGTTTACGAAATTCTAAAAAAAAAGAAACAGAAAAACTGTCTTTTTTTCCAAAATTAAAATAATACAGTATTTCCTCTCACTATTGTTTGTTGGATATCTATGTTGAACGTAATCTATTGTTTATTTCTCAATACGGCAGAAACTTTAAACAGCAGTAACTATAATTATCTTGAACATTATTAATATATAATTTATATACATAACAAATTCATTCAAATTTGATTACATATTAATAATAGTAATAATATATGTACATTTAAAATAATTATTATTAGCATTTAATCAAATACCGAATGATTAAAGGTTTGTATTAATTATTAACAATAAATATTTCAAATTAACAACACCATTAAACTTTAGACACAATAAAATATAAGTAACTATTATTAACACATTGCAAACGCATACGTGCGCGCGCGCTTATACGAGCACATAATTACTTTAATATGCAAAATGAAGTTTACACATTTTACATCATGATATTATAAACGTATATCACAAAACAATTTATTTTAATTATTATTAAATAGAGTTAATAATAATCATAATATTGGTTATAATAATACATAAGTAATAATAACAATAATCAGTAACGCATGATGGATTTCGATTAAAATGTTAAAAATTAATTTTTGAATAAATGTTTTCTTATTCGTAGACTTCTTTTTTTTTTTTAATAAGATCTTTAATTGTTACAAGATATAGCTTTCCTTTGAAAATCAATAATGAGTAATTATCTACAGACAAATACGCTTCTAAAATGATAACTGCCAGCACATTAAATTGAAATAACTTCTCTTATCGTGAATCGCCTGAACTTATTTAAGACTTATGGACTAAAAGTTTTTCATAAATTTTTCTTCAACTTTTAGATAAGATTTATGAAAAATTTATAACTGGTTCGTTTACATCAAATAATACGAGTTGAATAATTTTAATAAAAAAAAGGTCTTCATAGATAACAGTGAAGAGATCGCATTGTTGAGAGACTACATACGATAATGTGTTATACCCACTAAGTGATAATTTTTCTATAAGTAATTTTCTCTCATGAAGAACTCGAAATGTAAATTTGTTTGAAAGTTATAATTTTAGAAGATAAAATAAAACTTTTTGGATGATCATAGCCCTTCCCCAATGATACAACTTTTATAAAGTTGTAAAATGCCGTTTATGAATTTTAATAAATATTAAAGAGATAAAAAGTAAACGAAAAAATTAATAACGATATTTCTAGTCAGACTTACTTACTTAACCCCTCCCGGGTTCGAATCCCGGTCAGGCATGCCATTTTTCACACACGCTTCAATTCATTCATCTCATCCTCTGAAGATATATACTTTAACGGTGGTTCCGGAGGTTAAAAAAAAAAAAAAGACACTTAAAATATAAACTAATCGCCATTTTAAAAAAAAATATTGATAAACATTATTTAAAAAAAAAAAGAAAAAAATATTTAAAATGTTTTTCACGCAGTGGTTTACCTAAATAATTCTTTTTTTTTAATACTCCCATGATGCTGGAAAAAGATGATAGCCAGCTCTCGAAAATGATGATTATTTGAATAAAAATTGTATTTATATAATAGAATTATTTGATATAAATCGTTTTATTATATAATTTTTTTTATGTTTGTTTATATATTTAAATTGAATTTATCTATAGATATAACAACAATAAGTGGCTACATTTACAAAAAAAGTTCCGAGTGAAGTTCAGATAGTATTCAGCTTTACAAGAGTACTCAGTATCCACTGTGTACAACTTTACAGCGTTCTTCAAAGAAATTATTTTATATTTTACATAAACATTATTGGAGAAAGCAAATCTAACCGATATTTGTGGTGCCTCAAATATTTTATATTTGTCTTAATCATATTATATAAAGTAAAATATTAATTTAACTCTATGTTCAGAAGGAAAATCTGAAAATTCAACTCTTAATATGAAGGTACGTGCCTTAACACGTTTGACAGATATCCTGTCAAACGTTGTGTTGTCTTTCACGGTAACATATATACACTAAGAAAGAGAAAAAAAACTGTAAAACATAAACCTCTGTTTTTATGAAAATTTAGTGTTATTGTTTATGTACACTTTTCTTTGGTACTTGTCAAAATATCATCATAAATCTTAATGGAATTTTCCTCATGCCTAGATTAATTTTTCAGGGATTATTTGAATACATTTAATAGTTAAAAAAAAAAAAGAAATATAAATCTTAAAACGTTAATTAACAAAAATATATCAGAAAATACACGTAAAAAAGCTATATTTTCATTTAAAAAAAAGAAGCAAACAAGAAGTTGTATAAAAACGTATTAGATATGTACTACAAATGTATTAAGGTATTTCGAAGGAAAGGGCCCCCTTTATACAACCAAAGCATTTGAATGTTAACGCATCGTCTTTCTATTTCAAAGTAAATAATTTTAATAATTTTACGATTACTAAATAATATATGCAAACATATATAATATATAATAATTATATTAAGATTTATTATTTATAATCATACTTTTAATTTGAAAGACAAGTATGTAAAAAAAAAAAAAAAAATCATTACAAAATAATTTACTTATTGCGTTTTTAAGTTTTTTTATTTATATAATTTTTTAATTTATAAATTATTATACTTTAATAATGCACTAAATATGATGGCTACCGAAAACCCTTAACAGTTGAAAAAATAAACTTACTTAAATAATAGTAATAATATTTATTTTATTTAATAATTTCATATTAGTTAAATCGTGCAAGAAATAGTTTATGTAAACATATAAATATAGATTCAATGTAAACTTGTTTTATAATTTCAATGTTAAACTTTATAGCTTATTCTCATTCAAATATTTGTATCTGTCTGCTTTGTAATACCGTCTCATCAATCTGGTGGTCTACCAGTTAACTTTTTCAAATCTATCATATTAGTTTATAAATAATATACATTTAATCATACGCACCCGTACTTTACCGTTACTTTAAAATTGTATTAATAAATAATAATAATAAATTTTGTTAAGAAAATAATAAATGATTGTTCATAAATATAACAATATAGAAGACAATATTACGTTAGCCGTAGGAATTCTTTTGATATACATTCTTTATGTTACGTAACATTAAGTAATATATATATATATATATATTAAACTCAACATGTCAGGTAGAATTAATAGTCTTAGGTTAAACGCGCCCCTTATCTTATGAATTATTATTTTAAGCCTTACATCACTGGTATCGTAAGATATTGTTGACAGAAAATAATAATAATAAAAAAATGATGAAGAAGAATAAGAAGATAAAGAATAAGAAAAAGTAAAAGAAGAATAGAGGAACGGAGGAAGAAGAGAGTAAATGACTTAAGATAGTTATAAGGGGATTGAGTATTGTTCGCTTAAGACATGTACTATAGTAGTAAAAATTATTCTGTATAAAAAGTTATTGACCTTAATGCTTTGTTATTATAAGAAAAGGTTAATGACACGTGTTAGGGATGATAATAAAAATCCTTCAACCCTTGATGGAATGCTTTTAATTTTATTAATATTATTATTTTATTACTACTACTGTTATTATTATTATTATTGCTACCAAATAAGAATTTTTGTACGATGTGGAAGTACGACATGGAAGTATAATAATGTTTACAGTTGATAAAGTATGCTGCATTATTACAAGCCATGTTATCAAAGGCCCGTCATCAACCTCCACAATGTTGTATGCGTAAACATTATGTGATTTATGTACATCTTAGCTATGTGTGTTTGCATATATATATATATAAAAGAGTATATATAATCCACGCGTATGCGATTGCACAGTTAAAAACATATCTAAACCATAAATCGTTTTCAGCTCATTATAAATTAACATATTCTTCCTTTATATTCGTTTTATTATCCATTACTATGAGAGTTTTCCTTTTTACTGGTTAATCCACATTTTTCAAATCTATCTCCCATGTACGTTATAGGTCTACCGGCTGAAGAGTTTAACAGGTAGGAATAAAGATATGTCATACATTCTAAACATACATAAATAGCTCCGTTAACGATTTCGTGATATGAATAATACGATTTTCATATAGTTAATACATTTCAAAATTATTTTTCACTAATTCGATAAACGATCTCCATTCAAAATCTTTCATCCTTAAATTTAAAGGCACACACAACGTTTCTACACTATATTTATTTCTTTCTTAGAGTCTATGTGTAAAACTAAAAAAATAAAAATCAGTATTCAAAAATATATCTGTTAAAAAACTTTTAACTTTAAAATTATGTAGTAAAAACGTTTTCTTTATTATGTCAAAATATATCACAATGGTTTTTTAACTTCCGTTCGTAGCGAAACGAAAAAGAGGAGTTATATTTTCACCTGTGGAGTGTATGATCACTAATTTGCTCGGTACCCGTTACAGCTACCGACTTAGTTATTTCACAGAATTATGCGTCATATTCCTTTGAAGATTTTGAGCCATAAACATCGTAAACTTTTAAAAAACTACAATTTTATTAACCTTTTTAATTCTTTACTAATTTTTTTTTAACGTCTGGGGGTTTTCTAAAAATGCTAATTTTATAATCGATAACATATTTTAAAATAAAGATGTTTAGTATTTTTAAACTACGTTTCCAGGTTAAAAGTATAAAAAATAAACACATGTGATAGAAATATATAGGGTGTAGTGCAGGTCAGAGCCAAATAATTATTTTTATTATTAAAAAAAATTTTAAAAACATGAAATAAAATAAATCAGTAGTAACATATATAAAAAAAAACATTCACACTTATAAATAAAGTCTATTTATTCTTCATTTATTTGAATTTATTTTTGTGTATTTTTATTTTGTGTTTTTTTTGTGTAAGCTTTATTTACCGTCGGTTTCGTTTTATATTATCCCCTAGAATTTTCCTGGTGGATGAAACAAGTCGACAGCAAAGTAAACAATTCGCTCAGAGTAAACGTTTTATTAAAACAATTTAAAAAAAAAATTTTTTTTTTTATTATTAAATTCTCTACAAATTACGTCTTATTTTGAGTCTTATAAGTTTTATTTGATTATTGGCAATTTAACGATTTAAATTTGAGGCAAACCTGAAAACTATGCTTTTCGATTCTAATTTTTTGGATGTTACAGTAATTTTTTTTGGAAATTACTAGAGATGCCGTTCGGGAATCCATTTTTTTTTTTCAATTTTTTAAGTAAAAATTCATATAAAACTCCTAATTTTGCTCAATAATTTGTGTTCATAGCGATTAATTCAGCATTATTTAAACTTTAGAGAAGAAGTCTGAGTGAAATCTTTTGCTATCCATAACTTCTATAAAAAGTTTAAGACGTACTGATGAGGTACAAATATTCTTTTAACTTATAAGATCAAAAAATATTTTAAAAAATTCTATTTTCAGGTACTGATAGAAAACTATAAAATAATTCTGTAATATAAACAATAAAGCTATAAACTATAATGCTATAAACAATAATGCTATAAACAATAATGTTATATAATAAAATGGTTTGGTATTTTATAAAGTAACAAAAGATGATCCCATATTTATACTGAACTGAAAAATCTCTTATGTACATAGAAGAATTAATATACACAGAACATTCTAGGGAATAATTTTTAGAAAAATGTTCATATATAAATACACATCCGGAAATTGTATTTTCAATTTTGATTAGTAAAAAAATGTCGCCCATATTTGTACTCAAAAAATAAAATTATGTGTTATTCTTAGAATTTAATTCAGAGGCAAAGTTGGAGGTTTAATACTTTTATGACTGGAAAGGATTTTTATCTAGGTTTATAATTTATCATTTAAAACTTAAAAATTGATGTTGAAAAACAAAAACCTTTTTTAGATTTATCATAAACATTAACTTCGTTAATTGTAAGTGGATAATATTTTGTAAAAAAAATTAAAAAATTGTACAGCATTAAATTCTGATAAAAATTTTAGTAAATAAATTCAATAGAAAGCAAATGCAATCATAAAAAGACTCAATTTTATTTTTCTAACAAAATCATATCTAAACCGAAGTGAAAATTCGATGATTTTTGTTAAGTATAACCAAACAGAGATTATAATTGATTTATTTTAACGATACTTTAAAATGACCTCCTTATTTTGATTATATAAATCCTTATGAAATATAAATATATTATAAATGCAGTTATCCTTCAAAATATCATTACTTTTATAATTCAAGTGCATCAGATTCAGTTTATCAATTCTATGTTTATCAATTCATTTTTTAATCGTACGATAATATTTAATATTAGCATTAGAGATAATAGTAAAAAATTAAAAACAAAATATATTTAAGAAAACAATTCATTTAAAAAACAAAATCATAAATATACACATACAGAGTAATTCACAAAGAGTACATTCGTTAGCAAATGACGGCTGATAAAGATTTCCCCCGATTTCTGCGCCATCGATAAAATTAAATCAGAGTGCAATTCTTGGAAACATTTTACTTAGAATCAAATTCTATAAAAGTTTCGTTTAAAACTCATTTCATATGTTTATTATCCACTTAAATTCATTTTAAGCCAAACATAAAATAGTATGATTTTTGACCCCCAGTACTTCGTATTTTACTGTGGATTTCTCGAAAACTACAGTGGTGTGCAAATTAATTTGAGTACAGAGGATCTAATTTATTTCTGTTCTGTGGCTACACTTCTCAACAACACCCATTTTTTAAGTTGTCTGTGTAATTAAGGTTATTATTCTTTGATTATTTAGCAATTTTAATGTTATATGTAATCATCTCTCTTTTTTCTTTCTTTTTTTTCTGTTTAGCCTACGGAACTACCGTAAGGTAATACTTCAGAGGATGAGTGAGGATGATATGTATGAATGTGGTAAATGGATCAAAGAAGGCTAAAAAAATATTATTTTTTTCTGAGGAGTTATATTTTTATGTTAAGAACAAAGGGTTCCATACGTTAGAAAAACATCAGATGAAAATATATCTCTGCGCATTTCCAAAAATCAGTTAAATATCACCAGAAAAGATGTTTTTGAGTTATTTCACATTTGAAGACTCTTATTCATTATTTCTGGTAGATGATATGTTGAAAAATTATGAATTAATCAATTCTGAAGGATTCTGAAGGAAGGGGTTGCAACACAATTTCAAAAGTAATTCCTACAAGGCAATGGAATGTTCTGACAAGATTTGGCATTATGCCATACTGCCAAAAACGTCGACAAATTTTTCAAAGAACAAAATATTAAAGTGATCCCGTGGCGAGGCAACTCCACAGACTTAAATCAAGTGAACATTTTTTGGCAATAATCAAAAACAAAAAACGACTCACAAAAATGAATTGACTGTATTAAAGTGTAATAATACTGGTGTTATTTCATAATGAAAAAATAAAAAATTAAATCTAGTACACTTATTGAATCGATGCCAAATCGCGTACGTGAAGTAATTAAGAATAAAGGAGGACATGTTAATCACTAGTTTACAAATTGTACAGGTATGATTTTTTTTCTCTAAATAAAATTACTTTTAATTTAATAACCCTGTTTTCGGATTAATTTACAGGCTTATTTACTAAAAATACAGTTCAGGGACTGTATTTTCAATTTTTCAGGTCAGATTTCATATAAGAACATTAAATTAACACCAATTTGTGTTCAGAAACACTAAAGAAGAGTTTCCGAAATATTTTTACATGAAATTTATTATTTATTTTCACCAGTAGAACATGTCCTGAAAGTTTCTTACATTATTCGAAAATCGCCTGTGTATATTATACATAATATAATAAATTTATCAAAAAAGAGGTACCTATTCCTATCAATGGCCTGAATTTTTTTATAATACTATTTAGGCTGTAAAAATAAAGAAAAACAATAGTTAGTTTTAGAAGTTCGGCAAATAAATCACCTTAAAAGAAATAGTAATTAATGCTAAAGGGAAAGAGCTGTTGATAAAAACTGATTCACTTTACTGAACAACTTAAAACGAAAATCCACGTAACACCATGACTTTACGTTGAACAAAAAAAAAAAATATATATATATATATATATTAAAAAATTGCAGTGTAAATATATAAACTACGTTTTTTAAAAATGTTTTTCTCAAAATTTATAATTATATTTTAAAAATGCATTTCTTGATTATGTTGTTATGGTATTACTCTGATGTTGTTTATTCCAAGACAAAAAAAAACAGATCTGGATAGTAAATTATGAATAAAAGTAGAATGACATTAATTGTTACCGGAACTAAGTAATATCGAGTGATTGAAAGGAAAATATAATGATTGAAAACAAAAGGATTAATTAAATAAGAAATAAATAAAATAAAATGTTACATTTCTTCACAATTAAGCATGAATAACAATAAATTATCTTCTAGTTACTTATTAAAATTAAGGAATGATTTTTAATTCGAATGAACGCGATAATGATTTGTTTTCTGTATAGTTTTTCTTCAGTCGTTTGATAAGATTTTCTGTTCCTTTCTATTTTGTAGCAATCTTTTAGTTTCAATAAATTTTTCTTAAAACTTTAATTACTTGTTCCACAGAAGAATTGTCTTCGTTCCTATTTTATCATCAACACTTCCTTCTAGAATAATCTTTACTCACCTTAATTTTTTCAATATATATAAACCAATTACGTTTTTGTATGCAATAATATTAATAAATTCATTAACCAACACATTTAAAGATTGCTGGAAATTTAAAGTAAGGTCAACCTTAATACCCGAAAATGTATCTAATGATATCCAGATATGAACAACGGATAAAAATAAGAAAAGCGGGAAATGTAAGAGGAGAATACTTTTTCTTTTTCTTTAGTTTTTTTTAGATGAGTTACGGACAACAAAAAGAATACATAAACAATAACCTTACGTAATACCCACCTTAATTCTTAATATAATGATAAGTTGATAATGATAAGTTAATAATTTCTCATTAAGTTGATAATGAGAAATTTAAATTAAATAAATAACGCTAGCAATTAAAATTTAATTTTTCAAAGAATAGAGTCCTTAATACACACAGCGTTTGGAAAGTCGCTATGTAGTATGCTTTAGAAATAAGTGGTGCGTTCTGTTCTTTCGGCGTTAGATTGGTTTCCTTGTGGATTTGTTGGGCGTTGTTCAGTAATAAATCAAGACGTCAGTTGTTGAGTTGCGATTGAAAGCGTTTCGTTTTGTGTGTTTTCGTTTATTTGAATCATTAGTGACTCGAAATGTAATGGATCTTTTGATAGAGCAGCGCGTTTTTTTTCGTTGAACACGTCTTTCGTAATGGTGAGAAATATACTGATTTAGTGAAGCGCAAATTTTCTGAAAAGTTTTAAAACACTCCTGTTCCTCGCCCCGATGCGGTTAGAGCTTTTATCAGAAAATTTCGAGCAAAAGGCTTTGTTGAAGATGCTGATGGAAGTGGAAGACCACTTAAACTAAACGAACAGAGGCTGCTTGATTTTTCGATTACTGTGACCGAAAGCCCACCAAAGTCACTGCGTACGTTAGTACCGTAGCAAAATATCGGATTTGCTACCGCACATACAGCTGTAAGAAAAGAACTGAAACGTTTCCCTTATAAAAAGCGTATTTCCGAGAACTGAAACCTACAAATCATGTTAAAAGACTAAAAAATTATTAAATTATTGTTAATGGTTTTTTTTTTTTGTTCCCTCCTCTCCTGAGTCGAACCTACAATTCAGTATTGCTCTACATAGGGGAGTGTCTCTGCCTCTAATGGGGCCTCCCCGCCCATCTGCTTGGCAGCTAATATGGATCTTAATATGCCATTTGCCTATAATCCCCGGAGACGGAAAGGTCGGATCCTGCAATGCCGTCCCCAACATCCGACCAAAATTCTTTAGGTATACTCAACATCACGTTTTTCACAGATGATGCATGGTTTCATCTGAGAGGGTACATTAATTCATAAAATACACGACCGTGATTGACAACTAACCCCCATGAATTACAATCGGAGTCTAGATCGGTGTCAGTAGAATGCTCATTGTGGGTCCAATCTTTTTTAAAGTACAGTTAATAGTGCTCGTATTGTGCTATTTTAACAAATTTCATTAGTCACTTAACAAAAGTGGAAATCAATCACGGTTGATTCCAATAAGATGGCGCTGCAGCATACATAGCTATCAAGTCTATTTTTCTAAGATTTTTTTGCACTATTGTACTATTAAAAACAACGTTAGAGCGGCCACCTGTCGTAGATAAATGCACAGCCTAATTTTAATGAGCGCGAAACAAGTGAAAATGATAATAATATTACAATATTACTATTAATATTAACAGTACTATTAATAATATTGTAATAAAATAGAATTTTACAAAAAAATTTTGGAATTAAATAGAAGGCCGTATTTTACAATTTTACGTTCCAAGTGATGATTACGCTACCCGAGGGACGCCGATTACACACGAGGCCATAGAATTGCAATATTCGCCCATGGTGCATACGATATTTTATGAGTATAAGAGGCTATTTCGGTCCGAAAGGACGAAAAACGCGGATTTTTTTCTGCTGAATCATAAAAATAGATTATAGCAAAATGTAATCATGTCAAACATATTACAATTACTTACATCTTCTTAATGAGTATAATGTATCTTGAAATATATTTAATATTTTAATATCGTACTTGTAAGATAGATTATTTGCAGTAAATTTTTCAGATTTTTCTGTTGTTGGTTAATGAAATAACATATTTATAATTTTTTTTAAATGTCAGCATCGTAAAATTTTCCGCCCCTTAAAATGTGCCGCCTTAGTCGGCGGCACGGTTCGCCTACTCCTAGAACCGGCCCTGCGTTCAATAATTAAAGACAACTGAAAACTATTTAATACAATAAACAGAGACTATCTAATGTTCCAAGATGGTATTCCTATCATAGAAAATAAAAAAAAATAGGTTATAACCTATTTTGTTAGTTTCCAAATGTTGTTACTAATTGAACATATACCATAGAAGAACAGCATGCTGTGATAAATTACAGCAAAGGTGAATAACCGGCCAAAAATCACTCGTAGATGTTAAAACAGTATGGTAAAAAGTGTATTAACCTTGCAAATTTACATAAATTAATCGAGCATTTTAAATCGGGCAGTACAAGTGTCGACGATTTTCATCGTAGCAGAAGAGCAGTGGAAGTTTCGATTAAGATTTTCAAAATAATATTAATGATCTTTTTTTCGCAAAGGACAGATGCGAAATTTTTTTCCTAAAAAAAAAAAAAAATAAGAAAAGAATTGTGGGAAATTTCTGAAATGTGTGGTGCTAGTATCGGCAGTTTTCATTCCACTTTCCATGAAAAGCTAAAAACTTCTAAACGTGTTCGAGATTGGTTCCGAGACAGTAGACTCAATATCTTAAAGATATCCGAATTCACGTTTGAAAAATATGACGTTTTTTAGCGAAATGTAATTCTTTATAATATCACATAACTACTCGTGAAGAAACTTGTATTCATCATTTCGAATCGATTACAAATAGAATGGTAGAATGGAATATTCGATTTCGCCAGTAACGATGTTTTCGGACTGTAAATTCCCAATTCAATGCAATTATTTTGAAGAACAATATACAATCAATAGACTGTATGTGAAAGACTAGAAAATAAGGGGAAAGCTGCAGTAAGGAGGCAATATCTTGGTTCTCTTTCAGAAATTATAATTTTCCTGCATGGTAACAGCCACCCACTTTTTCTCAAAAACTACGAGAAATTGTGCAGAAGTCGGATTGGGAGGTGTTTCCATATGCACTTTCAAGTCTTGATCTAACAGCATCATATTTGTTTTGTTTTTGTTTAGTTCTCACAACGTATTTTACGTGGCATCGAGTTCTTCAACAATGAAGAGTTCAAAAATTACTCAGTCACCGAAGCAAAAAACTTTACTGCTGAATAAGAAAATTCATAAAAATTAGACAAGTGTTTAAGTATAGCTGGGAATTTTGTTGAAAAGTAGCATAAGTTTCATTGTCTTTGAATAAATAACAATTATTCTACTATCATATTTTTTTTAAAGTATTTATTATTGAACGACCCTTGCATATCAACCTGAACAAAATATATGTTAATTTAATTAGAATATCCACTTTTCATACGGAAGGTTGCGGGTTCAATTACCGATAATGCTCATAATTTTAAATGCTACATACCAACTTTCATGTTATCATCGATGTTTATAAAATGAATTAATAATAGATGAAGATATGTAATACTATACTTTATTTATATACTTGCATAACCGTGCAAGAAAAAAATAAATTAAAAAGACTTATTACACATAATCTACTTTCTTTTTTGTAATGGATTTAATGATGTATCTTGGTCCTGTTATCAAATTACAAACTAATACATAATTTATAATAACCTAACGGTACCGACTAAAGAAAAAAAAATACTGGTTAAAAAGAACATGATTTTCTAAATCATAAGGATAAATATTTACAACTTTAAAAAAAACATGTCTTAGTTAAAATACAAATAAACATGTATACAATTCTCGTAAATAACGAAAAATAATTATACGAAGAACAATTTTTTTTAACTCGTTTTTTTTACAACAAACTCATTTTATTTTTTCTTTACTATTATATAAATGAAATAAAAATCTTCAGAACACATGTATTTATACATTTTGTACGTGATATAACAACCTTACAAAACTGCAATAACATTCTTACACACATGAAAGTTAATCATAAATTCTATAAACAAACGAACATACAATTTCGTTTACGTCTTAGGTAAATACAAGTAAAATTTTAATTACAAATAAAATATAATAATAATTTAATCATGTTCGAAATAAAATTGAAATACTGTCACGAAGAGTAATACTTTGTATTGAGTTATTTTTATTCATAACTAATAATCTGCGACTTTAATTGTAAGTTTTATAATTCTTTTTTTTTCAAACCAAATAAGGTAGGATATCTTTTTCTGCTTGGATTAATTACTAGATTTTACTGGAGATGATTTTTAGTGAAGGAAAGTTTTAAACTATTCATAATAAAATATAGAATCTGTAAATAAATAAAAATCACTAAATTTTTTATTCTGATCGATACTAGTAATATAGTAAATAGATCACGTTATTATAACATAAATTATAATATTAAAAAAAATAAAATATGATTAAACTTCATGTTAATTATTTAAATTAAAAAAAAAAACATGATATATTGTTGAAGATAAATACATTAAATACAAAAATTACAAAAAAACAATTAATAATTCAGAAGATCCTGTTGAAAATTATTTTGACCACTTATTTATGTACATGTTGAACGAAAAGTAGATAAATCATGTTTGTTTTTTTAAATTAATATTATTTAAAAATTCATGTACAGAGTAATATATTGTTTTGTGTAAAAGAAAATTTTTTATTTGTATTTTAAAGGCGAAAGATTTATACGTCATGAAAAGAAGCCAAAGCCAAGGGTTCACTGGGCCGGGGTACTGCTAATGACGCATCCGGGCCCTCTAAGATGTGAGAGGCCGTGTGTGGGAGTGGTAGGGGCACTCGCGCATTTTTCAGTGCA